>OMNV01025437.1:0-25198 GCA_900303265.1 Brotula barbata
AAATTAAACAATTAAATTAATTTAATTTAATTTAATTTAATTTAATTTAATTTAATTTAATTTAATTTAATTTAATTTAATTTAATTTAATTTAATCAGCAGACCAAACAGACAATCACCACCTAATACAAGTCAATGGAGGATGGATGATACAGGTTTTTCCCCTCCGGTGGGTGTGGTCTTCAGAATGTAGCATGATACTCCCAACCTCTACAAAGTCATTTATTCATGAGATACAGCACTTTTCGAGTCACGCCCTCTTACATTTAGCAGCCAGTTATACATTTAGCAGCAAGACGATATGTAATATCAAACAGACATGTATAACCTCTGTCACAATTTTGTGACAGTTGACCCAAAAATTTATACAAAAAGTTCATCCGTCTATTATCTATTGGAAAGTACGACACAAACCTTCGCGCTGTACTGTGAAACAATGCCGGAGCCTTCGGGCACCAAGGGGCGTGGCCCTTATGGAAGCATGTGGACAGAAGAAAAATGTGACTCAGAGCTCAAATTTTTCGCCCAAAATGTAAACGTTGTTATTACAGCGCCACCATCTGGCCAACAGTGATCAACAGTTTCTAATTTAGAACCTGCGTACATAGTTTCATTGTAATCCCTCATTAATTTCTTGAGATATGCTGTTAACACAACGCTAAAATAACAAAGTCAACCTAGACGACTCACCTGCACGACTCCTCTCAGGCTCACTGCGCCTCTTTTCTCATCTGAAGGTAAGAATTTCCACATCCAACTTTCTTACATATAAAAGACGAGACAGCTTAATATGTCAGCACACTTTCTCTTCTCTTAAATTTGGACGTTTATACGAGGCGATTAGAAAACAGACCCAGCTGGTAGTGACCCTGCAAACAGTGCGTTGGTCTTTATAAACCGTTTCATCATCGACTACCCGCCTCACGCTGACCTTGCCGTCCGCAGACATTTTGCAACATTTGGGCTGAAGCGAGCTCATCCTTCCTCCCTCCCGGAGCTCCGGCTCACACAGCTACCTGTTGTCTGTGCGTCGCCCAATTATAGTTTTCTCCTGAGTAAGCAAACATTAGGTGACTCATCAAGAAGGACTGTCTGCCAGAGCGGCTGGAACACAGTGTATTATTTCAGCATCAGTGTATATTTCAGGCTGAGTGAGTGGGAGAGAGCGAGGCCATAAACTTAATGGGTTCGTTCTCTCAATAAAGTGGAGGCTTGTATGACTTGGACGCTGCCCAACATAACACAGTCAGGAGTGCTGCTGCTGGTATTTCTGGGGAATTTGAGAGAACGTGAAAGTGTGTGTTCTCTCTGTGTGTGTAGGTGTTTGCATGTGTGTCTTGGCTGGAGAAAGATTATTTGAAGTCAGAACATTTTATAGGCCAAACTTCTTAAAGGGGTTGGTTTACAGTTAGCACTTGAAGGCAAGATTAGAAATAGGTTCATGTTCACGCTGAATCCGTTTTGTTTTAAGCCTCCAGTCAGACACATGAAACCGACTTTACACGGGACTAATTTGCCACAAACTGAATTTCTATTGATTCAACAGCATTGATCCATCTGATAGGGTAACACTAAGGTGCCACTGGAGGGACTTGCAGTTCAGTTTGAGACCCACTGATTTAGGGATAACTTAAAAGTGATAAGCCTTAAATGAGGTTGTTTCAAAAAAATCCAAATTTAATATCAATCTTCCCTGGCATTTTTGTTACAAAAGTCATTCGCCTGAAAGTTTTCACACACAGGCACCTTTTCCAAAATTGTATTTTATTTTATTTTATTTTATTTTATTTTATTTTATTTTATTTTATTTACATTTTTGTGCATGAAAAGTGCTCACAGTAAAGTACGGTTTTCCGATGCTTTTTGAAGGATTCTACTGAATCTACAGTGTAAATAGCGGTTGGAAGGATTTTCCACTGCTTATTTACATGGTTACATTATCTTTTCCTCTTCTGTTAATCTTTAATCTTTCCCCAGGCTGCTAACACCACAGCAGCATCAAAGATTACGGATGCACTCTTCTAGTACTGTCGTGTTGTTTTGGAATTACCTCGCCACTACAGTTGCATTTTACATTGAATTATGGGGTTAGTTGTTCACCGACCTGCTGTTACTACCACCTACTACCACCTACTACCACCTACTACCACCTACTACCAGCAGATGACAGTCACAAGAGAAAAAAACCTGCTAAAATAAAGACTGTGCCTTAATTGACCTTTTTCTTATGTTTATGTCTGAAGAATTGTCCATCCACACACAAATACAAGACAGATAAAGTGTCTACAATCCTCATCTGAGCTTGAGGATCCCCTTTATGATAAACACACACACACACACACACACAGTGTCGCTCTTTCACCTGTGTTCATTAGTGTTGTGTGTAAGACAGACTGAGCGTGTGAGGAGAAACCAGACTGCTGATCATCTGTGTTACCACTTACTCTAAAGTGAGACTACATGGGAATTGAATCATTGCTGTGTGGATCACAGAACGAAGCTGAAACATCTGTGAAATGGTTAGGGGACACACCGAGTGGGAATATGTTTACAACCTGAGGGGAGTTTGTTTCTTTTCGAATAAATTCAGAATTAGCACACAAGCATGTGTTGTCTGGTGAAGAGATTTTGATTAGGTCTGACACTTTTATCTTAAAGTACTGTGTTCAAATTGAAACCAGTCAAAAAAAGATAGTTGTTTTTTTTCATGAGCACGGAGTTCAACAGAACCTTAGATTGAAATCCTCTGCCTGCAACTCAATGTGGGACGATCATTTAGTGAAACATGACTGACAGCTGTCATGGTTATCGGTAAAATCTTCAATGGGCCTAACTCAGATTCCGTCAGAAGGGCGGCGACAGAGAGACATAGGGGGATTATAGAGGATTTTAGCAACTACAATAAAATGTATTTCATCAGAAGTTACAGGGAGCATCTTTAATATTGCGTAATGATTAAACTGGATTAAAGATACAGTGCAAAAAAGATGCACATGTCAGATTAGTCTTTACTAACTGAACTGATTGTTGGAATGAATCGCCAAATTTCTAATCTATAATGTGTTGAAAAAACAATGTGATTGTTGAAAAGGTGTCTGTTAGTGGTTACAGAAAACATGACCACAGTCAGAAGTTAAATGATATGCAACAATCAAGACAACATCCTTCTACGTATTGTATTCTTCATGATTTGATACTGTTGGTCTTCAACTGTGAGCAGGTGTCCTGCAGTCTGTCTGTCTCTCCGTCTGTGTGGTTTGCCTCTGGAATCCCTCTGCATAGCAACAACTTCATGCCAAAACAAGCCCCAATCCTCTGCTCTGCTGTGTTAGTGTGTGCAAGAGAGGCGACTTACGGGGTTTTTGTGCACATCTTTGTAGAAAGAATAATAAGAGAGACTGCCTGCGTGTGTCTCTGCATGCATGTGTGTGTGCGTGCGTGTGTTCATGCATATCTGCTTGCCCCAGTGACAATCCATACTATAAGCCTCTTTACGTACAGCAGGGGTCAAATTCCCAGTGTTTCCTAAGATCATATTCCTGTCAAACTGCTCCAAAGTAGTAGTAGTTTGAATAAGAATAAATCCAGATAACCTGTGACTTTACAGTGTTTCCCAGCTCTGAAAAGCAAAGTGCGTGCTGGGATGGTAAGGAAACCATGACAGCTAAAGCTGTGTGGGGCAGTGAGGAGAAACTGAATAGTAAATGACAACACCTAGAAACAACTGACATTGGCATTAGTCTGCGTGTGTGTGTGTTTGCGTGTGTGTGTGTGTGCATGTGTGTGCCAGCACTCAATACCTAAAAATAAACTGAGCTGATTTGTTGTTTCCATTGACTCCCTCAACACTCAATATGAATTAATAATTGAGAACATACTATTTAAAAGGATACATTTAATAAAGTTTTCACATCAGTACTCTACAACAAAAAGTATTCCTAAAATCCTAAAATTCGTCACAGAAAGCCTTACTTTTTCAATCTATTTTTTTCTTTATTCTGAATGTGCAGGGACTCATTTCATACAGATTTCTCCAGGATGTCTCCAAATATATTTGGTGTAATGGAAACTTTGGGCCTATAGCTAGAATTTAAAATATAACATACATGGACCCATTGATAGAAACCTCAGAGTTTAAGGAAAGAAAGAAAGAAAGAAAGAAAGAAAGAAAGAAAGAAAGAAGGAAAGAAAGAAAGAAAGAAAGACTAGACTTAGTCTAACTACAGTAGTAAGAATTGCAGTACCATTTTTAGAATGTTGTAATTTAGATGCTGGCCACTAGATGGCACTGTTAGAAATTAACTGTTAAAAATCCCCGAAGCGGATCTACAACTTCCGGGACAAGCACCGTAAACAGGAAGTTGCGTTTTGTTGATTCAACCGCCTGAGAAAAAGACGAGGAGGAGTGAAACATGTCGTCCCTGGACGTGGAGGAGTTTATTCAGCAGAACAGAGCGGTGGCGGACCGCGTGGAAACGTTCCGCGGTGTTTCAGAGAGCGACAAACACTGGGATCCACGCAGAGAGTTCATCCTGCGGAACCTGAACGACTTCGACGAGGCGCAGCTGGACCACCTGCTCGCTCTGTCCATGGTCTGGGCCAACAACGTCTTCCTCGGCTGCCGGTACGTAAACACGGCGCGTTCACGCCACGATCGGCGTGATCAAGGCGTCGTGCTCAAAGTCTCCGAGTGGGAAAGAGGTCAAGGATTCTGGGGTGTTAAAACAAGTTAAAATAAGTTAAAAAAAACATACGAGTAAAGGCGTTACCAGGTAAAAGTATCAAGAATTTGGAAGCAACTTGAGGTAATTTTTAAGATTTGATATTTTAACTCAGTGGAACATTTTGGCGTTGATCCGAAGTTTGTAGCTGAAACTCTTAGAATTGGTTGAGATTTCGAAGAATTTGAAAAATTGCCATATTTGCATCGTGATTTCTTGAAATCTATGAATGGCGAAGAAAAAATTGCAGCCATTTGGAATAGTTTAAGGTTTTGTGAGTGTTTTAAAAAAAATAAATGGCTTTTCTGGTTTAAGGTATCAAGAATTGGGAAGTGGTCAAAGAGAAAATTTGAAGACATTTCAAAAGATTTTCTTCCTATATTAACGTGTATGTTATAATATTGATATCACTCCTGATCTAAAAAATGGACGATTTGCTGCAGCTTTGTTTCTTATTCTCAACAGCGAGTCCTCCTGGAGGGAGTACTGACTTTGCCGAGTTATTGTTCGTTAACGTGCTCGTCTCTCTTCGTTCCTTTCCTGCAGGTACAATGCTGAGCTCCTGCAGAAAGTGAAGGAAATGGCTGAAGGCATCGTGGTGGAGGATGCACCCGTATTCCGGACTAGAGATGAGATTATGAAGAAACAACAGGTACTGTACTTTTTTTTTACACACACCCACTCAGACAGATGGAATGACATGTGGACAGTGTAACTTCATGTCATTCTCTCCCTCCTCACAGGGTCGATGACAGGGTGTTCTGGATCAGTGATGAAGCTGGGACTAGAACGTAGACTGGGCTCATACCAAACCAGACTAAATTATTTTGCTTTTACACTCATGTTTTTGTTAATGACAGATTGAATTTTTAAAGTCTGTTTTGTGGGTAAAGGAGCGCTGTTAAGGCTTCTCAACTGCCTCTCACAATTCAGTGAAATGTTTGAAATGTTGTCATTACCAGCTGTTTTTAGCTTTGTATTTTTAACTTTACATTATTGTTTTGTATAACTAAATGAGACCTGAAGGGGGAGCACTGTCCCTTCTTAGAAGCAAAATAAAAAAAATCCCATGATTTATTACATTTTTTTAGATGTTTCTTGGGCCTTTGTTCAGTTCACGTGTTCTGTATTAATCACAAACAAATATTGCTTGATGGAGAGCAAACATGAGGTCATCACAAGGATTAGAATTTACCTATGAATTTGGAAGTTATTGTAAAGATGAACCACCTGAAGTCTATACATTGCACCACAGTTTCAGTTTATGTTTCTTGACCTTGCGAACGCTGAAACAAGCATCTTCAATTTTGTTTCATGTGTACGTCGTCCCGAATCTTTGGGTGGTTAGATTAACAATATTTCAGGAACAACTTCATTGCCTGACAAGACCACGTGACTAAAGATCGCTTGTTAACACCATATTTGATCCCATTGCACAATGTTTCAGCCCAACCCATAATGATATGATGTAAAATTAAACCCTGTAATATGTGGACATTTGAAAGCTAGTAAGTATTCACAGAAAAATCTTTATGCATTGATTTAATTTACCAATGTAGTTATATGTAATGAGACCAAATTAACACACATTTCTTACGTCTGGATTTCCTGTCGACTTCAGCGTGACAGCAGAGTTTTACATGGTTAAAGCAGAGCCACAGTGATGGAGCAATTTAGTGACGCTGCCCTCGGAGGAACAGGTAGCTATGTTGGTCACATGGTCTGGTCGGGTTTGTTCTGCACTTGTTTTGCCTGCATAACCCCTTCTACCCAGCAACATGAGACATGATTGGCAGTGGAGGAGGTGATTCACCTTGTGGTTAATGGTCCCTTTTGAGCTCCAGGTTTTCCAGATTCCATCAATAGAGGGTGCTGCAGAAACTGATTTTTTTTTTCCAAACAGCACTCCATTTATGGAATCCTATCAAGAATTAGTGAGGATTTTTGTAACTTTTAACCGCCTTTATGGTTTTCCCTTTGTTATTATTGAGCAAAGGTTTGGGGATGATACGCACAAAAAGCTGAACCTGTCTCAAAGTCTGAAAAATGTGGTTTTATTATGTTTATACAGCATATTGTTATATGTATACATTATTTTTTGTTTAAGTCATTTCACAAAATTTTAAGTCACTAGCCACAACATGACCTTTTGGAACGGTGTTTTATGATGACTGCTTTCCATGGATTATTTAGCTGTAATTGTATAGGGTGAAGTCATGAATTTTACTCATCTCTAGTTGCCTTTTAATCAGATATCACGTACAAATAAGAGACAAACAGGGGCGTGAAAACAACCTTGGCTTTGGAGGAAAGAAGCCGATCTCCGTTGCAGTGTGTTCAGTGGATTTTCTATTAGAATTTGAACAGATGGAGGTGTGAAAACGACCAAACACTGCTGGATGCATTGCTTTTAACCTATGACTTAGCCGTGGGATATGTAATTCAGAGTAAAATCACATTTAATCACTCAAGACGACAAAAGCATCCAAACGTTACAAGCCTCTAAGATCACCATTTTGGTGCAATAACTATCTTCCTGCAGAACTGAACTGTGAACAGTGGGGGCTCAAATCTCACTACTTTTCTTAGGAAAAAAACACACATTTTCCATTGCATTGTTGTAGTAAAATTAATTTGACTGATTTACACATACACGTTGTGTGTGACTGGACATTGCAATTTCTAAACCAAATTTTAAAAATGATTAGTCCCACTATAGGTTCTTTCTCGTCAATTAAAAAATTAAAATATGCACCCACAGTTCTGCAATCCCACAGTTCTCAATCTGGGCTCAACCACACTAACGCGACCTCTACCACGGAGTAGAAATGAGAAAAATAAAAACTCAGAGCTGGTAAGGAAGTCCTCAAATCATCAGCAGAAAGGAGACTTAGTGATGCTGCCTGTGGTGTCTGCTACTCTACACCCACAGTGTGTCTTTAAATAACAAACACACCGACACACGGCGGAGAGATTGTTCTTTGTCAGCTGTATCTGAGACCGGCGCTCATTTTCGGACTTCACCCGACACTGCTGCATTTCCTTTGCGGCACTTTCACAAAAAGCTGATTTGGTCAAACACTTCTTTCCCAGCAGCCAGATTGTGTTCACACCAGATGTTACAAAATAAAATCAAAGAGAAAAGAAAAAGAAAAATCTGTAAAAACTAAGAACACCAACGCTGTCAATCCAACCAAACAACAAGAAGATATATTACAAATTCTGTTAGCAATAACTTATCACATCATGCAATAAAAAAAAAAAGTAAAATTAAGGAACGAGAAACACAAACATGAGATTGATTTCCCCTCGTTTTCCTCAAACATATTGGCAAGCAAGTTTAAGTCCATTCCGGTTTGGTTGTTCTCTGGATCATTTTGTATTTTTCTTTGTTTTCAGGTGGCACTTGAGTTCTTCTGATATAGTTGCTGTTTTGTGGATGAGGTAAAAATGAGGGGCTGAAGTTGTGGGATGATGAAGAGGATGACAGAGAGGAAGGAGCAGACAGCCGGAGCACCTCAGACGTCCACCCAGCTCTGCTCCACGATGGCCGTCACCCTCTTCTCGTACTCCCTCTTGTTTTCCTGATAGAGTTGTGCAGCCTGACTGTTGGCCGGGCTGTTCGGGTTTGGCTCGTCCAGCAATGACTGTATGGAGAAAACAACAACAATATCTAAGTTTACAGTTTACACAGCCAGATTACTGTGGCTCTTTTTTGATTTACTGCTCACATGTGGCACAGAGAAAATGTGTGTGTGTGTGAATGATCCTGGTGTCTCCCAGTGCCATGGATTTCATGTACAGTATATTTCAGCTCAAGCCCCGGCTACGGTTAGTGCTGTTCTCTTTTTTTATCACTTCTTCTGACAGGTTCATTACGACTTCTTAAGGTGTAATGAAAATGTGCGCCTCATGTGGAGTCCGTTACAACTTTGTCTATGCATAAAGCTCATCTCAAGTGTAGATTTAAAGACCTCAGACATAATCAGATGTGGGTGACTTTTAACAGTAGGTGGTAAAGAAATCTGATACTGGCAGAAAATCCTGTGGCTTTAACACAGCCTACGTAAGAGTCCTGTGGGTTGTTGGCAAATAATGCAGTTTTGGAATATGTGGAGATGCACACAAATACACGCAATATTCCACGGGTTTCAATAGACCAACACAGGCAGAACTGACCGGATGACATGAACACCTGAGAGTGCAGAATTTGTCCCAAAAAGGTGAAGGGTGCAAATGAAAAGACACTGAAGAGGGACGAGCAACTGACCTGGATAGAGGTGAGTATGGATGAGACATCATACGTGGGGCTCCAGCGGTTCTGTAGGATGTCTAAACATATACTGCCATCTGCGTAAACTGGAGAACACATCACTTTATGAAACGTTTCACTCGAACGTAACATTCAGGGTGAGAGGCACAAAATGAAACGCTAAACTGAGAGGTTCTCCAATACTTGCATACTCGATGATATCCAAAGCCTGTCCCTCTAATGACAAACTAGATAAAGCAGCATTTCAGTGGTGGTAGAAGTAGACGTAAAGTGGATGAAATAACCAGGAGCACATGGCAAACTGATACATATTTGAACATCATTACGGGGAAAAAATGCTGCTGTCTAACAGACTGTATGGTAATAAAATGTTAAAAATTAAGTCCAAATTTTAATGAACTGATGCGATATGAGACTGATAACACAGAGCTGGAATGTAAGATGTTTTGAATTGCAACTTGTTTGAGCTTGTCCTTACGGATTAATATCCTAAAGAGAATCTCTCTTCATTTGAGTGAGGTTTCAGTAAGTATTATGTGGAGATATGCACTCGAGGAACTTTCTTTTGAAGAAATAAAAAGCCTATAATTGATGTTAAAACAAACGTCATAACTATGTTTAACTGAATAAACAGTTGCTTAATTTGTACTCATCTTGATTAATTACATTTTCATAAGATGTAAATTTCTATGTTAAACAAAGTGCCCCAAGTGTGTTTAAACTGACTGGATGAACAAATGGAAAGCGAGGACAGGCAAGCTGTGCAGGTGTAACTTACCATTTGGGTGAAACATTCTGGAGACAAACCGAACTGTGGGAGGCTTGTTTGGGTACTCTTCTGAAAACTCTATCACAAGCTTAAAAGTTCCTATAGATGCAGAGAGAAAGAGAAAGAGAAAGTGAAAGAAAGAGAGAGCAAAAGAGAGAGAGACAGAGAGTTAAGGAGGCATACAAGTAATTTAGGGAGAACAGGGAGTTGAGGGATTGAGCAAGCAGGGTACAGAAAGCAAGAGACAACAATTATGTTACTAAAAATACCAGGATCTCCCAGAAAGAGAAACTAATTCCTCGCTGAGTCAGAGACGTTGACTGCAGGATAGAAGCAGAATAACAGAAGGCCAACAGGAGAACGCAGCATGGGGAGCCCTGATTCAACAATCTGATGCCACACTTCAGCCATAATGATGAGCTGAGTGTAGAAGAGGCGTCATTGCAGGCTTATTTCTATGCAATCACAAACAATTGAGCATTTAGTCTTCACTTAGTGCTCCACTTCACCCGGAGCACTGGGTAATACACACGCTGCAGGTCACCCAGAAAGCTCCACTACATGGAGCACTGAGTGAAACACATGCAGCGGCTGTGCAGCAGGACGTCTGCTTGCTCTGCATTCCCTTGACGCTGCATTAGTTTTATCGCCCCAAAGGGGAAAATTAAAAGGCATTGTACAACTTAGACAATGTACAAGCTTAGTTAAACGTCTTCCCCCTGTAAGTATTACCTTACCCCTAAACCTTTCTTGTGGGCATAAACAGTGCAACTTCAGCCTGACGTTCAAGCTCCTCATTGTTTTCCCAGTCGAGCTGTCCTTGCTCGTGCCTGGGCTTGCATCATGTGACGGTATATTGAGATTCGATCGAAGTAGCTTAAAAGCTCCACATCAGTTTTAATCATGTTGGGAAAAAGTGGAGGCGTTGTCAGCTTGAGTTTGTAGGCCTGAGCCAATTCAGCATTCCATCTCGAGCTGAACAATCAGGAAGATGAATGATGTAGTAGCATTTTTATGATGACAAATGTAAGCTTTTATTCACTTGTGTGATGGTAATACTCTCTTCTTCCATTCGTATTAAAATAACATAATGAGCTGATCCTTCACCATAGTATAAAATAATGTAGCTTCCAGCACAATCTTTCAGCCTTCACCCTTGTGGGGAACTACATAGGCTCTCATTGAGTCCGACTTAATGGATGAGATTGATGAAATTGGGGGACTTACCATCTTCAAATGGTGTTCCCACGGGCCTGCAGAGGACAGAGAGAGAAATGTAATGAGAAAGAGGCACAGAGAGAAAGAATTCCATTAGAAAGATGCCCACTGTTAGAAATAGGGCCTTGGTTTCTTAAAAACACAACAACCATTGTTGTTCTGTTATTATTGTGAAAGGACTTGCCCTCCACACACATTGGTTTTTATGTACTGAGCTCTTCACGTTGGCACAGTCTGCATCTGGGACCAATAACAATGATGTTGACTTGTTTTACATGCTTGGCACCTTCCCCTTTGGCTTTCAATTAGGTGAGGAGCTGTTAGCAGGTTTATTTTTACCTTATAGAAAACCCCTGGGCGCCCTTCTGGCTTGTTTTTGTTAAATGCATTTGTTCCTTGTTGAAGTTTTGTTTCAGTTTCTTTTTCTCATTCCATTTAAGAATTGCTTTGAGTAAGTTTGTTTTTAATACCCCCTTAAAATCATAAAGTTCTTCTTTTAGAATTTTAGTTTTAAAAATCAGGTTGACACATTTCTTCTCGCGGTTTCTTCAAACACACAGAACTTTCTTTCCATAAATCTGCCTGCGAACTGGGGGATAGCAGGACATAATGAGAATGCTGGATAGTTAGACCTGGATGAAAGAACCTGGATCTGATGACTGTGATAATGACAATATTTTATCCTCAAACGTGACAAAAAAAGACATGGCCGCATTAATGTTGCATAAGATTAAATCCGACTCATCAATTAGGTAACAGGTATTTGGCAGACCTTTCAGCCCCTGACCTAAAAGCATGTTCCACTCTGTTCTTCTGTCAAACTCCCACTTATTATCAGTACACTGTCTATCGAAACTGAACAAACTTTAGAAAATATCAGAGGGGAAACACTGCAGTATGTGAAATTAAGAACAAACAGCAGAGAAGTATGAATATCCTGAATAAAAATGAAGGAAGAACAATTTGTGCATCACATTGGCACTGTAAGACAGCAGGGTGGAATCAGATTTAGAGCATGACTCACCCAAAAATAACAGCGTTCCAAAGCATAATGTTGTTCTCTGATGGCGCACCGCTCACACCAGTAGGGGGGTCTTCTTGAAGTCTGTGAGAGACATGCGGGGAGAGGGACAGGGTGAAACAAACGGGACAAGCAAAGGAAACAGCAGAGAGGACAGGGGAGTGAAACGACAGATGGAGGCAGGAGGAGGTGGATAAATGGAAGAAAAAGAAAAGGTGGACACAGACAAGCACAGGAGGCATGGAGAAAAGACTTTAACTAACGCCTCATCTGCACAATAATTATCAATCAAAACTCTGCGAATCCAGGTCACAACCAGGCCCGCGGGATCAACTGTTCTCAGTCTGTCCCGGGGCTACGTCATTTAAAGCACCAAAACCAGAGGAGCTGGAAAAAGACGTAACGCATCGCACGCATCGCACGCATCACGTCACATTGTGCCGTGATGGCTGAATGCACTAGTACTGTAAGATCTGTGTCCATTCGTGTGTTTGTGAAAGGAATCGAAAGGAAAGGAGAAAGACTTGTACCTTACGCAGCTCATTTGTGATTAGCTGCATAAGGTCCTCACCATAATCAATGACTTTATGCTCTGTACTTGCAGTGTGTACAGAAATTTTGAAAATGCTTTGATATTGCACACCTTAACCATGGACTTGACATTTGCATCTGACATGTTTTAACTTGTCATTCTAATCATTGCAAAGAGCTGACACTATCAGACGACCAATAACATCATCTGATCTAGCGTTTACTCAGTGATGTACGGAGAATAACCCCTAGTTATTTTTCCTATAATGCAGATACTATCAGTGTAATATCACTATCACTAGTTACTGTTCCTCTTGATACTTTCTTTATGCTCATAGTGTCGGAAATAAGTTGTTACACCTACACAGACTACAATGCGAATACAATACAAATAGCTAAAACCGAACATATGACCACTTCATGACAGATTTTATACTTACTTGTTTTGATCACTAAATTCAGACCAAACCACCAACACATAATAGATAGATGGGTAGTAATCAAGAGGATGTGCTGCTCTTCAGGTCATCAACAACTTCTTGAATTTGTGATGGATCATTATTTATAGGCTAGACTATTAGACTAATCCCAAACGTAAACAGCAATTATTTGATGTAATTTAATTGATTACTTTACTTGCAGCACTATGAAAGAACTGCTGGTGGCTGTTTGACTGACAAATGATCTCTGATGAAGTTCTGGCTGCAAATACACCACGCCAACAACTGCTTAGCAACAAAACTGTCAACATGGTCACAACACACAGGTCTCACAGTTGGACATTTTAAACTAAGCTTCCAACGACGGCTTGGCTTGGGGCTTGTTATTCAGCTGATTGGTGGTGGATAAGAGGCAGGTTTTTTGGTGGATCTCTATATGTGACAAAGAGAAGCTTTGAAGTTTCAGTGAGCTTAGTTTGTAAGACGAGACTAAATTTACCGGGCTGAAACATGGACGACATCATTATCGTTACAGTCTGTCATCATATCACCAAGTGCAGAACCACCGCAGACAATTTAGGTCTTCAGTCCCACACAAAAGCTGATTTAGGAGCTTACATTGTATGTGAGCGGTTCGTGTGTGATCCTGGAGGCTGGACTGGAGACAGACCCACTGCAATTAACCTCATTTACAGATGATGCGGCTGAGCTCTGGGCTGGAGGAGCAGTGCTCGTCTCGATATGCTACAAAATTAATGGTTGCTTCATTGTACCGGAATTACAGGCTATTCTGCGGGCAGATTACTGGAAGAAGTACATCAACAACTTCATTCTTCTTCTCACAGTTTCATGTGAGTTGAGAGGAAACATTGTTAAAGTGAATTCTTTGTGTCTGCAAAACGTGCACATGTCACACTACAGACAGCTTCAGACTTACAGTAAGACAGACCTGCATCTGTTCGACTGAGGTCTGCCAGCAATGCTCAAGTGAGAGCAAACACAAGGCAGCAAAGAAGGCTTTTAGCCTTTGGTGTGCTCATTAAACACAGCTGAACTGTAACCCTATAAAGGGTTTTTGACTTTTTAATTCAAAGTTTTGACTTTTTATTACTTTACTCTCACTCCTAAAAAGCAGTACTGAGGAAAGCGTGGCAAATAGATAGAAGCTTTACATAAAGTATTCAGAATATAATTTTGAATAGGTAACGTGACATGCATTAGACAGCAACACCATCGTTATTCATTTTCATTTTTAATGCAGGCTGTGTCTAATTCATTGTTGTTTCAAGATTCCAGATTTCACTCACTTCTGTGAACTTTTTGAAACAAGCTGATTTGTAGTAAGCAGGATGGAATGATTTCACTTCAACAGCAAATTGTTTAAAACTTGTGTAAAGAACGTCAACTCATTAATCACCAATACACATTGCTGAAGCACAAACGTTAAGTTTGTTTAATGATTTGATTTGATATGACTCAATGCATTGAATGAGAGTGGCACTGTGAGTTAAAAAAATCACAAGTGTGGATCTAAATTTAGTGTACTTAAGTGATAATTCTTCCTTGTACTGACATATAATTTAAATAACATTTAAATCTTTTTAGGCACTTTTAGTTGTCAAGCAACAATGAACAATATGAAAATATGATGCCCAGAATAGAATTTCCTAATTATAAATTCATGTGCAGGGGTTGATTCAGAGTAATTATCCTCATTGTTTCTAGTTTTATAGAAGTCAAAACTTGATATTAATGATTTTCCATAGCAGTTTTGATGTAAAAGTGATTCAACTCATTTTTAGCTTTCACACGTGGTGGCGTAGTGTCTGACCTGACATTTCTGGGAAAATTATGTGGTGGCAACATGGCCAACAGAGAAGTCTCAACGTTCCTTTCCCCAGCAACTTCCTCCTGACTTTCTCGGGGGGATCCCTGGACCTTCCCAAGTCATAGCACATGTTAAGGCTTTTTGTTTTCTCTTTGGTTGATTGTTAACATTTTCCCCAAACCGCTAACTACCCAACGGCAGCAAACAGTTAAGATGCTCTCTCCTGACATTATCGCGTTGATTTGTTTGGGAATTTCAACCAGCGACAACACTCCAGACAGGTACCAAGCTGGAATCAATAGCTTCCAGGGGCTCAGTGTCATTTCACATTCAAACCATCGAGTCAAATCAAACAAATTTGCTGCTGTGCAAATACTTACGCAGTTCAGTATCGAGACGAAGAATGGTGCAAATAATTTCACGTTCAAATCAAACAAGGGAGGTCATGCAATATCATGCAAGACTGAATTCAATCAGCTAGCCTGGGCCCGGCCACAGGGGATGATGCAGGAATGTGCCATTCTGTTTTTCTTGTGTTGTGCCCGTGTGTTACAGTTTACCACCTGGGGACTGTCACAGCAGAGTAGAGTTACAAGACACCTTATCTGCCTGCTTCAGGGGCTGTCTCAGTCGAATGGCTTAGCATCTTTTTTCCATTGACAGGTGTGTGTGTTGCCTGAACAACATACACAGCCGTGCCATATGGAACAAGACAACAGATTAGGGATAGCAGGAATTACCACGAGCCCCCTTGCCAGGTGTGATTCCCACCGGAAAGCATTCATAATCTTGTGGACTTCTCGGTGCAGGAGCTTTTGATATAATAATCCATCTTGTGACAGGCTATTGCTATCACTGAAATGTACTTATTAGAGTGGCAGACACAAAACTACACTATACATACCATCCTAAACAGTGATAACGAGCAAACATTACGACCCCCCCCAAACACAAACCGATGTTGGGCAACACTTGTGAGCCACGTTGCTACAACTAGAGGGGCTCAGACACCATCACGGTAGCAGGCTAGGTGAATGTTGCTGCATGTACACAAGCAAGAAGCAAACCCCAAGTTGGATAAATCCAATCCGAGTTAGCGTTTAAACGGGGCCAGGTCAGCTGAGGTACGCGTCATGTTGTATTATCGTGGGTCGATTTTCTTGCCATGGTTCAGGCAACTCGGCCAACCCCGGATTCAACCTGCTGTAACAAACAAGCCGAACAGAAAAATGGGAAGGCTATTCCCTTGACACAAAAACACTGCAATAACCCTGCCTCCGTCGTGCGTCAAATAAACTTAAAAATACGAACGTGTCCTCCACATCCAAACAGACAGCATGAGGGCAGATAACGACACATTTGACCTCACTTATCTCACAAAAACCTCCGCCTGTCCTCATATTCTTAATATTTGCAGCAGGCGCTAACAGCTACGGCTAGCTAGCTACCGTCAGCTTCATCGGCTAACGCTGTCAACTACACAAACAGCACAGGCGACTGGCAAAATGTTTGAAATACCTTTTAAAATCTCGCATAAGCCGTCTTCTAGCTGGAGTAGACATGATTCAAAATGTTTTAAAAACCTAAACGTGGACCATAAACCGAAAACAATCCGAGACCGTATCCGGCGTTTCTTCCGCTTGTAGCCCTTTTCTTGTACCAAAACAACTGGCTAGCTGTTAGCTCAGTACAGTGACGTCTGCGCTCCACGGGTACGGCCCCTTTTCTCCCAAACACATCAATCACACGGGAGAGCGACAGAACAACACAGAACTCAGACACAGAAAGTAATACTACTGGAAATACTACAAAGGGAAAAGGTCACGCCCTGTGCAGTCACACGAATGGACGCAGTTTATAATTTGTACAGATAATTGGTGACATGGCCAGGAATGGGCAGTGTTTTATATTTGTAAAACGTTTTAAATATATAAGTATTTCACTGCGTTGAAAAAAATCTAAATGTAATTTGTGAAAAAAATGGTTTTATTTCTGGATTTTTGTCATTTCAGCATACTAAGATAAGATAAGATAAGATTTACTTTATTGATCCCAAACTGGGAAATTCCTGAACTAATACTCATTTCACAAAAGAATACCCCCTCTAATTAGATTAATTTAGTTTCGTATGTAAGGCATGTGGCAGGAGCTCCACCAGGTGAACCACTGGGGGGCCATGTAATGGAATTTTGGGGGGGAAATGGATACCATATAACATACCTGTATATTCATATACTTTTAAGTAATGTGCATTAGATTGTATAGCACCAGAATGGCAACAAAAAGTGCTTTACAAGGGGCACAAAAATTAGCAAAAGAAAGCATTTATAAGATACCAACAAGGTGAATAATAATAATAATAAAAATGACGAATAAGATGTCTATGTACATTTAGAATTTTTTATTTAGATTGTGATGGAAAGTATAAATGAGACATTATTCTAAATGTGACGTTGAGTATCATTTTACACAGATTTCCTCAGTATGCATCCTAATATGTTTGGTATGTTGGGAAACAAGAGTTCCAATAAATTTAAGGATGAGAATTGATTGGTGGCTACCTTAGAGTTTAAGAAGTTAAAACTCTTACAGTATATGTTTCACTATACAACAATAATAGCATTTTTGTAGCTGTAAATTGTCTAAATTTTACCCTTCATTTCAGATGAAAAGGACAGGAAAAACATTCTGATGTCATAGATCATAAGAGAACTTTGATGACTACGAGGTTTACTTTGCCCCACACAGTGATGCAATTATTAATATGTGCCTACTGAGCTAGTTTCTATCATGCATGTGGGACGCAGCCTAACCACAGGGCTCAGAATGCTTTTGCTACAGAGTTTTTGTTGATTTAGAATGAAGTGGTAATGAAAGAAGATAGACACAGACACTGAGGCGACCAGATGTCCACGTTTCCTGGACACAGTGTCCATTTCATCATCTGTTCTTTTGCTAGACATTGTTTCAGTAATATCCCATTATGTAGTTAGTGTCTGGTCGTCAGTGAGTTATATTCAGTATATGTTTCCTTGTTATGGCCTCAATGGGATCCTTAACGATAGCATTAAGTTACTTTTATTGCCGGACATACTTCATCATGCTTAAACGTGTATGACAGTCACAGCTATCACTCGGTGTATTTCTAGATTTTGCTTCTTTTTTAACTGTGAATCATTCTCCTGTTACGATGTGGTTCCATAAAGTGTTTGGCCAATAAAATCATCCCACTTTGAATCAAAATGAATGTGCAGTAGTTTAATAATCTACTCAGCGGTAAGTAGCTTACCTTAAATCTCTATAATCCTTTTGTTACTAAAGCACTTTGCTGCATTGGATCTTTCTGGAAACTAATTAACACCTAATCAGCTGAAATATGTACTCACTGTTAAATTAAGCCCTGTGACTTCACTCTTTAATGGTATGCTGCTTTGTAAAATGTTTCAAAGAGGACTTGTGTTGTCTGTGTGGGCACATATCCTGTATGTGTCACATGGGTGTGTAAATGATCTTGTGCTGTGTGTGCGTGAACGCATGCAAGCCAATTGCAAATTGTTTTCTTCAGGGCTACACACACACAGTTTATAGCATGTTTGTATTTGCTAGACAAAGAAAAAGTAAAATACATGTAAATAAAGGGGAAATTAATATTGGCACATTAAAGTGACATATTTTTAAATGGAACTGCCACCTATATAGAATAGAGACAACAGATCCCGAATTCTACACCCACTAAATGGACTTCATTTCTATAGCGCTTTTTTTCCAAAGTGCTTCACAATGTTTGCCTCACATTCATACACACGTTCACACACCGACGGCCCAGTTGACCATATAAGGCCCACTTGCTCGTCGGGAGCAGTTTGGGGTTAGAGTCTTGCTCAGGGACCTTCAACATAAGAGGAGTGCGGATTGAACTGGTGACCCTTCCATCACTGGGCGATCTCCCTACCACCCTAAGCCACGCCGCCCACTAAATCTGGAAAAAATAAATGCGGTGAGAGGGGGGGTCTCTTGACATTTCAGATTTTTTTCATTTTATTATTCATATCACTGCGTTTACGCTTGGATGCAGGGGGAGCCCGGCCTCGAGTCTCCCCACAGTGCTCTGAACCTCCACGCGCTACAACAGCTGGAGTCGGCAGGATGAGAGGAGAGGATGGAGCCCCTTTCTCTACAGCCACAGCGGCTGCTTGAAGTTGGCTGCAGACAATGTCCGTGTTGTTATGGTGAGATGAGTGATGTCATACGTACAGTAGCTGACATCACTCCTGTAAGAAAAAGAGAGATAGATATACTCTCAGCCTTTTGGGTTAATATCTGGTGTTGGTTGACATAGGAGATGTTAGAGAGGGTGAAGAGAAGGCCTATCCAAAGTCATATTAACGTTTATTATTGCACGTCATGGTTACCATTATCACAATTCTAAAACCATTTCATAAATATCACATCAATTCTCTTCACTCCCAGCAAACATTTTCATAACTGTTAACCAAGAAGAATTGAACAAGCTCTGGATCACCTGCCACAGATCAATAATACAGATTGATCTTGAGCCACTCAGTGAGTTCGGTAGAACACAACCACTCGTTCTCTTCAGCACTTTCCCCTGTCCAAGTCTGCAGCTGTCAATAGAACCAAAGCCCTTCTGGGATTCACTCCTGTGAGAATGTAGGTCACTCATAGACCAAGAGTCAGAGGGGAGGCTTTTTGTCACCGTCAAGAGCCAGGAACGAATACCGGAAGAGGACACTTTGATTGTGGGATTTCATCACCAATCAAAATAATTGCATTTGGTCTTCCACGGAGAAAAGGGCTACTCTTCGTCTCTCCGAGGCTAAATGAAAATCATCAGCGTACGTTTGCTCATTGTCACGGTGGGAATATGAGGCTTTTATTACTGAGATATTGCACAGCACATGTTGTTTATGATGCATCTTTTAATCACCCAGGTTAGAAAATGTCACGTCATGCACTTTTATTGCACGTGATGCGTCGTGTGTGACTGAACGGTCTGCTGTGTGAGGCAGATTTGAGCCGCCTGTATTTACAGCAGCCCTCAGCTGTAATGCAGGGTGAAGATGGTACAGGCCCGTTTCAGGGCGGGGATGTGTCACTACATGGGTACGGGACGTGCTGGTTATTAGATCATACAGCAAACTGAAGCCTGAAGCTTCAGTTTTCTAGTATCAGTATCAGACATTTTCTAGTATTCCTCTGTGATTGGCTCAGTATTGGACAAATTTGAAGAGGGCATCATTGAGACTTTACAGTGCCAAAAATGGGTGTGGCTTCGATCGATTATATTGTATTTTAATACTTACTATTCTGTGCTCTATGCGCCACATTTGGCAGGCTGGGGCGGAAATGGGTGCATCTGTATAGAGCTGCAAACTGTAAAGTTGTGTGTGGTTTAAATTCCTAAAGTGAGCTGTTCATTTTTGAATATTAAAAACTTGGAAAAAAATTCTTTTTAAATGTGACTTATGAGGAAGTTTTATTAAGTGTAGGAGTCCACGAAGCGCAGCAGTAACACAAGTTACCACTGTTGTCATAACTTAACAAATGTGGTTTTAATGAAATTAAAGCTATGTCGTCCCTGGGTGGGCTCGAACCAACAACCTTTCGGTTAACAGTCGAACGCGCAAACCGGATTCCGCCAGACCACGTGACGAGGAGGAGTTTGCCGCTGTACCCTTGTCACTATTCCTGTTTGTAATGACGTGGCGCCATCTTGTGGTATTTGTAAGTACCTGACAATATCCAACTTGATTTCATATTTCTCCTTTTTGGTGATTGTGCAGATGAAGGATGGCTCATTGAGGAAGGACCTCGAAGTTTGGTGGTCCAACCCACGCAGGGATGGCATAACTTTAATTTCAGTGAATCTGTTTTGGTTGGTGTTGCAATATTCGCTTTGTTTGTCATGTCCAGGATGAATCATACTTCAGACCTCATTGTTGATTTCAACTTTTAATGTTTTCATCGGGAGAACGTAAGCAGCCATGGCATGCGTGTGCCCGCTCTAAGTAGGACGGCACACGGGATAGACGTAGTTTAAAATAATCGTAGCATCTTTCGATATCAATGCAAATACAAAAATACAACTCTTGTAGTAATGTAATACAATATAATTTTAACAAATGAACTATTACAAAGTAACAATTGACAACCCCTACATGCTCTCTTCATCTTAAAACAAATGATCATACATCTCATACCACTTTTTGAATCATGGTGCGTTAATCCTTGCTGCTGGTTTTGTTAATATATCTGCATCCATTTCCTCCAACGGGCCTCACCGAGAGCGTCACGAATGAAGTGGCGTTTCACATCAATGTATTTGGACCTGTCTATTCGCTGGATTCTTGCTCAGTGCGATGTCTCCCTGATTATCTCCATGGATCCTGGTCCAACTGTATACTCTTACTATCCATGCCGTTCAACAGCTGAGTTAGATACAGGCTTTCCTCAGCATTGTGCTAGGCCGACGTATTCATCCTCACACGTTGACAGACCCACTGTGGGCTGTTTCTTTGACTTACATGAAATGTCAGGGCCTTACTTTGTCAGGCTAAAACAGTACCCTGTGGTGCTCCGTCAGAAGATGCCCAAACAGAGTCACTGAGTGCTATCGGACTTAAGTTCTCTTCAGTTTTCTTGAAACATAACTCGTAGTCAGCGGTACCGTCTAGGTACCTAAAAACATGTTTAGCAGCTACTAAGTTCTCTGCTTTTGGATTTTCCAATGTTTGCGACAATTTGCTAACAATCCAGCTAATATCTGGTCTGGTTCGGGTCACGGCATAAATCAAGACTACCTAACATCTCCCCATATTCTGTGGGAGTCACAAGTTCATCTCTGTCCCCCTCCTCATTGCTGACATCCTCCACTTTTAGTTCACATGGGGTCCATCTAGGTTTGCAGTCAGACATTCTGAATCTTTCAAGATTTTCAGGATGAACCGTTTGACTCATCTGGACTTCTTCTCCTTTCTGTTCAAACTGTATGTCCGAGAATTGATATTTTTCCAGATCTTTCATCTTGAGTTTGGATTCCATGGTGTCTTTGGATCTGTTGAGGAGATCAATAATTAGATCATCAACCCATATGACTACAAAGATTGAATCATCTCCTCTCTGTTTCTTACACACACACAGTTGTCTGATAGGTGCCTCACAAAATGTTCATGTTCTAAATGATCATTCAGAAGTTTGTTCCAGTTTCTTCCAGATTGTTTCAAACCATAAAGAGATTTCTTTAGTTGGCACACTATTTATTCTCCTGTCCCTCTCATGTGTTTTCAAAACCCTCTGCCTGTTCTAAGAAAGTTTCTTCATCTATCGGAGCATGTACTGTAAGTATGCCTCCATCCTCCTCCATCTGATGATCAATGAGTCCATTTTGAACGTCTATTTAGAAGAGACTGAAGAGCATCACCTGTGTGTTCTGTCCCGTTGTCTGATCTGATTCTCTTAATGCTGCCATAGGGTGCCCTGTCTGTGGCCAGTGTTGCATCCCTTTTGTTTTTGGGGAAGTAAACAGCCACTGCCCCTGAATTTGTAGCAGTTTGTAGCATCAGTGTTCCTTTTTCTGCTGTTGGTGAATTTTCCGTCCTCCTTTGCAGACACTGCGGTCTGTCTTGGTGTTACCTGTCATTTCCGCGCCCTCTACCTCATCGGGTCCTTTCAGCACATCACCAACATTTCAAGACTGTCCTAGAATCTCATGCCATGTTTTGACATCACAAGTTAGATCACCGTTGTCGCTGCATGTCGTATCACTCACTGAATCATCGACACGCCGTCTTTGGCCGTTTTTAGGTCGTACCGTCTCTCGTGCTCCTCTACACGGAGAATGGTTCCGTCTTTGGTTATCAGTTCATTTTGTTTATTTTCATCATTTCATTTCATCGTTTTGTCTCCATCAGCTGTGGCTGCTGCTACTCAGACTACGCTGATACCATGGAATGAACGAGGCCCTTTTTAGTGTGACGCCTCTTCCCTCTAAGTTGCCTCGTTGTTCCTCCCGGTTCCATCAGAAAGCTCCATGAGGTGTAGATTTGGGTTGAATGTTGGGATGTGGGAGATCCCTTTGACTATCCTTGAACACAGAGGTTTGTTCTTCCTCGCGTGCTGCTTCTTGTGTATCCGCTGCACCTCTTATTTGCTCCTTCTTGGCGGCAGCCTTTTCCCACGTGACCTTGATTTCTGCATCCACAGCAGGTCACAGACGAAACATCTGACTTTCATCACACAGTCAGACTTTCTTTTCGTGTCAAACCTTTCCGTTTTTGTTTTATAGCTTTGTTTTTCTGGAGGGCCCTTCAGAGTCACGGCTGTCATCAGCTCATTGCTTCTGACTTCCTTTGCATTTCTTAGGGATGTGACCTCCTTCTCCGCTCCGTCACGGTTTCCTCAGACTACGTCCTTAAAGAACTTAGTTCTGTGTATAGAGGATTTATTCTGGCCTCACCCTGACTGGTGTAGTCCAGAGCTTTTGGACCATCATCTGCTGCCTCTCTCATCACCAACGATCGTGGAACTGGATTAGATCCTCGTAGCATTCTGCCCTCTATTCTGGGTTTGGATCATCTGTGGTATTATTCTCAAATGACCAAGAAACTTCCCCTCCCAAAGTTCGTAGTTCTCTTCGTCTAATGTCTTCCATCTTCTTCTTCCTCGTTTGCCACGTCGAGGAGGAATCAAGCACCAGACTTCTTCATCAGCAGACTTCCAGCAGCCGTGACGTGCGTGTGTCCGCTCTCAGTAGAATGACCAACAACAGAGAAAATGACGCACGAAACCAAGTAACTTCCGCCGCACGGGATAACAGTACGTCATCAAACAAAATACACACAAATAAAACTGCGGGAATATGTACGTATATAATTTTAACAAACGAACCATTTCAATGTAATAATTTTGTAAACAATAACTAATGAGAATACATAACTTAACAGTTGTTAATGACAACAATGGAATCTTTTTGTGTTTCAGCTGCTGTCTTAGGGCTCGGGCGCTGAATTAGAACATTTCCTCGTAAGGTGTCATATTTTTAAATTAGCCTTCACTCAAATGAAGAGCTTAATTTTAGAATTCCGGTTAAACACAAATGAATCCTTCTGTTTTGGAATTCAACTTCAAAGTACTCATGGTACATCTGCTCAAACTTTATTTTGAAATCCGATGACATACAAGCGCAAATCGAACACGTCCACGCTAAAGTAATCCTGGAGTTCAAAGGCTGGTCGCGGTCATAGGTACAGTACATACAAATGACCACCAGATGGCGCCAAAACAACACAAACAGTGGTGACAGACAGGAATAATGAGGCTGCAGTTTATCACAGTAAACTTTGACCCTCAATGGACACAAGTACAGCAGTAAATTGATCGTCGATACGTGGTCTCTGTGGCGCAATCCGGTTAGCGCGTTCGGCTGTTAACCGAAAGGTTGGTGGTTCGAGCCCACCCAGGGACGGCACGTCTCCATTTTCATTTAATCCACATTTGTCGGTTACGACAACAATGGTAACTTGTTGTGCTCTAGCTGCTCTCTGTGGGCTCTGACGCTTTATCCTCCTAAAATGTCACATTTAGAAAGTGTTTTTTTTAATGTTTTTCATATTTAAAAATGAACAGCTCACTTTTAGAATTCCAATCACACAGCCAGCCTGTGGTTTGTAGCTCTACGAGCAGACGCTCCCATTGCTCCCCAGACCACAAAATTTAGAGTAATGTTAAAATATATGAACATCAGGAATGAAGATCGTGTACAAGGAAGTACAGATATACATTTTTACAATAACAATAATTAGTTTCTTGTGATATATATTCATGTTTGATTTGTTTCGTGGGTTTTAGCGTCGACAAACCCATGACTGTTTGTATTCATTCCATTTTAACAGGGAAAAATCATGGTTTATCATTCCATATGTATACACACACACACACACACATATATATATATATATACATATCCGTGTGTATACATAATGTACATTAATATAAAGAACTAAATTCATCTAGTTATTCTGTAGCTGAAAATGAAAGTTTGTACAAGACAAAATAAACCCTAAAATAAATTTTGATTTCATTTTGAAACAAAGAGCATGAAAAAGACATCCTAGTCCTGAAACAACAAGGACTCCTTTAATGCCTCTGTGCTACGCTCAGTTCACTCAGCTCAGTCCCTGGAGCCATTAGGGGCCACAGATACTGGACCAGGCAGGACCTGCAGGAGTAGACTGGGATCTGGGAGACACTTCAGACAGGTGAAGGACTGTATGGGTGTCTGAGTCAGACCGGGCTGCTGAGGTAACCTGGGGACTATAGGAGTTGAGGGTCCCTCCTCCAGGGACATGCTGATGGACTTGGCCCTCTCTGGTGTGAAG
>OMNV01025440.1:0-24929 GCA_900303265.1 Brotula barbata
TTCGTGTGGATCCAGAGAATCGCTGTGCTGTCATGCTGATTTATGGCACCAAACTTGTGGTGTTGCCGTTCAGAAAAGACACGTTGACTGATGAACAGGAGGGTGGAGTTGGAGAAGGGTATGTTTGCAGTTCGCTATACATTCTGCCCATTTAGTCCTTTATTATATCTACCAACATATCAACACAATTAAAAAAGGCTGTGGCTCCTGGACCAGCTGTGGTACCCTGACTCCACAGACTCCTGATCCAGAAAGATTGAGTCTACTGGCTCTGCGCATTCTCTGAGTGTCCTGCTTATTCCTAGCTTTTGTTGACTTAGTGACTGGCAAAAGCTCACATAGCTTGCTAAAGTGAGTGTCAACCCCCAGCCCCAACCCTTGTGGAGACATTTGGTTGAAAAATATATCCCTGGAGGGCAAAATCTATTAATAGACACCTACCAACTATTTGTTTCAAGTGTCAGTTATTGTGTATTTCAATAATGGATGTGCTAAATGAAAACTGCAAACATGTTTGTCTAACTTTCTTATTCTCTTCTCATCTGCAGACCTAAATCCAGCTTCTTACCGAGCTACATCATTGATGTCCGTGAGCTGGATGAGAAGCTGCTGAACATTGTTGACATGAAGTTCCTTCATGGCTACTATGAGCCCACATTGCTCATCCTGTTTGAACCCAACCAGACCTGGCCTGGGTCAGTCCATCCCACTGACCTCTAAAATACTCTCTGTTGTTTATTTTACGTTATGAGTATAGTCATTACACGTGTATAAATTTCAGTGCGGTTAGTGTTTTGCATACAGTGAATAACATCTAAAATGTACTTTTGGTATCTTTCTTCCAGACGTGTGGCTGTGCGGCAAGACACTTGTAGCATTGTAGCAATCTCGCTGAACATCATGCAAAAGGTCCACCCTGTCATTTGGTCTCTCAGCAATCTGCCATTTGACTGTACGCAGGTCATGGCTGTTCCCAAGCCTATTGGTGAGCTCAGCATTTAACGTGATTTTAGCGGTGACTTAAATCTTCGGATGAATTGGTACTTTGTAACCCTGATTGTTGTCTCTCCTTTAATTGCTAATTTCATATTGAATCTTTCCAGGTGGTGTTGTGGTTTTTGCTGTAAATTCTCTGCTGTATCTAAACCAGAGCGTTCCACCGTATGGAGTTTCTCTCAATTCGCAAACAACTGGGACCACAGCCTTCCCACTGCGTAAGCAATTTTATGTGAAAACACGTCCATCTGTGTTTGTATGTTTAATATCTGGCTTTATTACTGCATGCTGTTTGATATCTGTCAATACTGATAATGCATTTTGGATGCCCAGGTTTGCAGGAAGAAGTGAAGATCACACTGGACTGTGCCCAGTCAGACTTCATCGCTTATGATAAGATGGTCATCTCATTGAAAGGAGGAGAAATGTGAGTAGATTTCACTGTCATAAACACTTGAAAGTATGTGAGGCTTGGTGGCAGTTTATGATGTTGAGCTAAGTTTTGTCTTCTCGTCTTTGCAGTTATGTGTTGACCCTCATAACCGATGGCATGAGGAGCGTCCGGGCTTTTCACTTTGACAAAGCTGCTGCCAGTGTCCTGACGACTTGTGTAAGTGCTGCCCGTACTTGTTAGCAAGGATGCAAGGCCTTACTTTATATTTTTAAAGTTACTAGCAGGCAGTGCTCATAACAAAATGGAAAGGCAGTCTGATTGCTTAATGAGTGCACCACTATGACTACTACTGCTGCTACACTTTGATGAGTTTGTGATAGTGAGTTCTATGTTAACTCTGCTAAAAAAAAGTGTCGTAAATTAGTAAACCAGATGTGTAGAAGAGATTTGATCTCCTTTAGCGAAACGCCATAGTTTAAACGCAGTTTTCCACCAATGACAGCTCTTTAGAGGTGGACTTTATCTTCAATTTGTCCCTCTAATAGACCTAATGGGACTTATTTTTGCATCTCTCAATGATGCACATGTGGCTCATTAGTGACTTGTCGTCTGCTGCATTTATTCTTTTCCCCGATGCAGTTGTAATCATTAAACTAGGGATCCAAAAAATACTGTACCCAGTACTTGACACAGTCTTGCATATTAGCCTGCAACACACTTTACTACTCTCAGTAATACTATTGTACTGTTTCCAGTATTACTATTGTACTACTCCTACTACAATACTGCCTCTAAACAAAGAATAATTTGGGTCTTCATAAAACAGCCGGTGGCATAATGTTACACCTGAGGCACACTTAAGTTTGTAACTAAAAGCTTAGCTCATGTTCATTTGATAGCATCTCATTGAAATCATGCTTTTCAGCCAGTCTGATCTTTGCCCTTACAGATGGTGACCATGGAGCCAGGTTACCTTTTTCTGGGTTCCCGCCTTGGAAACTCGCTGCTCCTGAAGTACACAGAGAAGTTGCAGGAGGCGCCACCAGAGGACGGCAATGAAAAGCTGGACAAAGAAAAAGAAAAAGACAAGGATAAAGACAAACAAGTGACTTAATTGTTGTTTAATAGTTTTGCCACTCCTCCATAAGGTGTAGAACACTTGCTAAAAATATCATTTTATTTCTGTCTAAATGTATTTTAGGAGGAACCACCGAATAAAAAGAAGCGGATGGAATCTTCCACCAATTGGACCGGTAAGTTAATCATATTTTTTTGCTAGAAATACATGTATGATCTGTCCGACTGTGTTCCAGCTAACCTCTTTGTTATGACAGATGAGGTTGATGAGATTGAGGTGTACGGTAGTGAGGCTCAATCAGGCACACAGCTGGCTACTTATTCATTTGAGGTAAGAGAAAGCAGCGGTTTCAGTGGTGGTTTTGTCTTTTTGCCTAAAATCTGGTACTGTTGATGGAGGGTTTTACCTGTGTTTCAATGCAGGTGTGTGATAGCATCCTGAACATTGGACCTTGTGCAAATGCCTCCATGGGTGAGCCTGCCTTCTTGTCTGAAGAGGTAAAGTCAGTTAACACTTGTTTGAGAGATTGTATTGTTGTTGTTTATTTTTATATACTGCTTAAACTCGTCCACAAATATCACTATTTAGTTTTGTCTTACTCACAGTTCCAGGGTAATCCTGAGCCTGACTTGGAGGTCGTGGTGTGTTCTGGATATGGCAAAAATGGAGCTCTATCTGTACTTCAGGTAAATCCCCCCACCACGTTTGTCTAATATTTAAGTTGAGTTAAATTAAGTTATGTTTGTTTCTGCACTGTCCTAAAACCTGTGGTCGTGAGGGCCGTCTGCCACAGGTCTAGCGATGGTGCTACAGTGAAGTCTGGGTTTACCAGGGCTGCCTCAGAGATCAATGGAGTAGCCTGTAAACACCCCAGACACAAGTTGGCACGGTTAGGTCTTGCATGCACAGAGGGATCTGTAGACTCCTGTGAATTGTAATATCAGTATTGTATTAATTGCTAAACAAGTCTGGAACAACTAGAATATGTGAAAGATGTTAAATGGAAGCTAATGATTCTGCTAGCCTGATATGATACATGAGTCATATTGAATGGCAATTTTACAAGGCAAAAACTATGAAACTTTGACAAGTTTGACTAAACATAATATGCATGTTCAGACTGTCCAATCAAGCATGATGTCAGAACTACAGTTGTACAATTGTTCATCATTTTGTTAGTTATTACAAATACTGTTGAATTGAACTGTCAAGCTTGAGCTCCACGTGTCCCTACTATGTTCTCTTATTTTTACTTTTTTGCATTGATTTGTCTCGTTTCTGTTTTCAGAGAAGCATTCGACCCCAAGTAGTTACAACATTTGAGTTGCCAGGTTGCCATGACATGTGGACAGTTATCGCCAGTGAACCTAAAGAAGATAAAAAGGTAAATCGTATCTTAACAACTTGCGGTTTTCACTTATCCTGATTTTTCAGAAATCTGTTATACCTGATATAATTAATTTCTTTGTGGATTTTCTATATTCCAGGCTGTAAAAAGCGATGATTCCGAGGATGGGGCAGAGACAGAGAATGCTGAGGAAGTTGAGGAGGGAGATGAGGACAAGGAGGACAAACAAAAAGAAAAGGAAGAGAAGACAGAGCCTTCGGTGGAGGATGATAAGAAGAAACATGGCTTCCTCATCCTGAGCAGAGAGGATTCAACTATGGTAAAATTCACATAAATACATCTCTGATTTTGAATCCTATGAATTGAGGGAATTTGTTTGCATACACACATTGCAATCAAATTTGTGCATACATACAGCTGAGGGAAAGTGTAACCAGAATGAAGAAATAAAGAATGGATTTAGTGAATTGTTTTGTTATCTAATTAATATGATGACTAAGCTGTGGTTTTGGCTATACAGTACATACTCCTCTCATGTGCTTTCCTGTAGATCCTTCAGACAGGTCAGGAGATCATGGAGCTGGATACCAGTGGCTTTGCCACCCAGGGACCCACTGTGTTTGCTGGAAACATTGGTGATAATAAATACATTATCCAAGTGTCCCCAATGGGAATTCGGCTGCTAGAAGGAGGTAAGATAAGAAAAAGAGGGGAAATTGGAAATTGGGTTTGTTTTATATAGCGGTTATAGGAATGAGGCCCATTTCACACTGGCAGCTCAGCACCGCGGAACAGCTACATTAACGGCTCACATTTCTGACCCATACCTACAGTATGTTAACAGATGATGATTTTATAACCTCATAATCAACTTTTTATCCAGGAAGGATCTATTAATGATCTCTTGTATTGATTTTTGGAGGACTTATCCCCTTTTTTGTCACACTGCTTCCAGTGACACAGCTCCACTTCATCCCGGTGGACCTGGGCTCTCCCATTGTGCATTGCTCCGTGGCTGACCCTTTCGTTGTCATCATGACGGCAGAGGGATTGGTCACCATGTTTGTGCTGAAGAGTGACACCTACATGGGGAAGACACATCGATTGTCCCTACAGAAACCACAGATCCCCACTGTGAGTCAGGAGTATTGTACCATTAAAATAATATAATAACTATTATAATAGTATTATTACTATCACAGGGCATGGGCCTGGTTTTTTGCTGTTACGTTAAGACAGCTTGATTAAAACTGTTTTCTTCCATAGCAATCACGTGTGATCACACTGTGTGCTTACCGAGATGTAAGTGGCATGTTTACGACAGAAAACAAGGTGAGCTGTTCCATCAAAGAGGACGCAATCATCAGCGAGTCTGAAGCAGAGACGATCATCCATGATATCAGGTAAGAATTTACTTCACCTTCACACTGACTGTAACAGCCAATCATCACAGCTACTCTGAGTAACTTAGCAGTTCCATAATATCTTGAAAAATATTAAAATCTAATACAGTCTGTCATGCGTTTGTTCATGTGCAGTAACACTGTAGATGATGAGGAAGAAATGCTATATGGAGAATCTAACACCAATGCAGCACTCGGAAAGGAAGATGTCACCCGCAGTTCTGTGGCATCAGTCCTACAGAATGAAGGAAACCTGATCAAAGCCGATCCCACTCACTGGTGCATGATAGTCAGAGAAAATGGTGTAATGGAGGTATGGCTATACACCAGTGGCAGGAATAAGATGTTTTCTACAAAAGTCTAATAATGTTACGACATATTCCCTATTTTGTTATTTGTTTTCAACATTTCTACAGATTTACCAGCTCCCAGAATGGCGTTTAGTGTTCCTGGTAAAGAACTTCCCCGTTGGCCAGAGAGTGCTGGTTGACAGCTCCTCAGGACAATCAGCCACACAGGGCGAGGGTAAAAAGGAGGAGGTGACGCGACAAGGAGAGATCCCGTTGGTCAAAGAAGTGGTTCTTGTTTCACTTGGCAACAATCACAGTAGACCGTACTTGCTGGTTAGTTTTATAAATGAAATGTATAGTTGTGATTACATAAAATTCAGGTTTGCTTGTGAAAATTTGGAATGATTGGATTTTGAAAATGACAATAGAATATATTACAATGTTTTTGTTGTCTAGGTGCATGTGGAACAAGAACTTCTCATCTATGAGGCTTTCCCATATGACCAACAGCAAGCTCAAAGCAACCTGAAAGTTCGCTTCAAGAAAGTAAGAGCTGGCATAGACAAAAACCCTCTAACTAAAGTCAGATTTGGATTAAATGAAGATTTATATTGTGTTATTCTCGTATTGCAGGTGCCGCACAACATTAATTTCAGAGAAAAGAAATTAAAGCTGAAGAAGGATAAGAAGTCAGAGGGAGGTGCCACCGAGGAGGGCGCAATTCTGAAAAGCCGTGTTGCCAGGTTCAGATACTTTGAGGACATCTCTGGATACTCTGGGGTAAATTAGCCCATTAGCCTATTTTCTTCAATGGAAACAACGTCGTGATACCGGCACTTTTGCACTCATACCAACTCTAATTTTCTGCATTTAAATGGCATTGCAGGTTTTCATCTGTGGGCCATCTCCCCACTGGATGCTTGTCACGTCTCGAGGAGCCCTGAGGCTTCACCCCATGACTATTGATGGCTCCATCGAGTCTTTCTCCCCTTTCCATAACGTCAACTGCCCTAAAGGCTTCCTCTATTTCAATAAACAGGTACACACAGAAGACAGTTTGTTTTCAGCTTGACTTTGTAAGGATTAGATACAAAGTGGAATTTGATACTGAACCAAGACAGAAATGTAACCTAGCGTTATCATCACATGTGGGAGATCATCTTTGTGTTCATCATTTAATTAGTACTGGTGTATTTATCAGTATTATTCCAATTCCAGCAAACACTTATACATTTAGTGGCTATTCATTCCTTCAAAAAATTCTAGCCGTAAGTTGAACACATTTACGGTATATATTATTGACTTTTAATTTGTAGTTTTGATTGCATTTTATGCTCGTTTTGCTTTTGTCTGGGTCTCGGCTGTTTGTGCTACTCTCTTGGGTTTACAGTAAATTTATGTTGGTGTGCATTTTCCTATTTTCTCACAGGGAGAGCTGAGGATCAGTGTCTTGCCCACATATCTGTCCTATGATGCTCCATGGCCAGTCAGGAAAATCCCACTGAGATGCACCATTCACTACGTCTCCTACCATGTTGAATCCAAGGTAAAGCTCCTGTAAATCTCTATTTCAAATACACACAGACACATACAATAGCAGAGGCAAAGCAGCTAAATGACTCACATTAAACCCATAACACATTCTCCAGACAGCTGCATAATTCAGCCAAGCCATTTCTGTGTCTTAGATGTGGTGGTGATGCAAAACAGGAGTATTGATCTGCATGCTTTGAAAAGTTAGAGATGAAAGCTGTCAGGCCCGTGTTTTCTCACAGTGAGAAAAAAAAAATCAATGAGAATAACTTTGAAGGGATTACTTTTTGATGATGATTTTTTCCCTCTAGGTGTATGCTGTGTGCACAAGTGTGAAAGAGCCTTGCACTCGCATCCCCAGGATGACAGGAGAAGAGAAGGAGTACGAGGTCATTGAACGAGGTCAGATATTAATGCAAACACAAAGGATTTTCTTTGCTTCTTTATCGTCCTTTGCACGCAGAAAAAAGATCTGCGGGGGAGGAAGTAATATCACCACATTAATTCTGGGAGCTCACACACACGATGGGGACGTAGGAGATGCAAAGGTTACAGGTTCAGTCTCACTAGATTGACGCAGTCTGCCTTTAAAGGGCACCTCAAACTTCATGTGTTATAGTATGTTTTAGTTATGTTTTACATAAGCCTGCATTCCATGTGTGAGGCCAGATGCCGTTGTGGTACTAATTGTTGAACTTCCTCTGCAGATGAACGTTATATTAATCCACAGCAGGAGAGGTTCTCCATCCAGCTCATCTCCCCAGTAAGCTGGGAGGCAATTCCCAATGCAAGGTAATCCAAAGTAGCAGATATACCTCGTTTTAATATACGTCAGGCAGCCTTGAACAAACAGGTCCCCCATCAGTTTGATTACAGGACTACACTCGCACACTTTACTACCAAAAGAAAGAAAAGGAAATGAATCATCCTATCAAGAGCTCAAACAGCAGGAGAGGTTCTCCATCGAGCTCATCTCTCCAGTTAGATGGGAGGCAATTCCCAATGCAAGGTAATCCAAAGTAACAGATATACCTTGTTTTAATATAAGTCAGGCAGCCTTGAACAAACAGGTCCACCATCAGTTTGATTACAGGACTATACGCACACTTTACTACCAAGAGTAAGAAAACGAAATGAATCAACCTATCAAGAGCTCAAACAACACACACTTCTCTGAGACTGAAATTGCTGTGTAAGAGCTCTGGCATTGGCATCCTCTGTATGAACCAGTGCATATCGTGAGCACGGAAACTTGTGTGCAGCTCAAACTTTGCCTCAACCACAGTTTTACATAATGATTGTATCTAAAACCTCTTTGCTGGAACTTTTCCTGTTAAAAACAGTCATTCGCTGCCACACAATCCTTAAACTCTAACAACAGACCTCTAATAAAGACCTGGATCCATTCAAGACCATTTGCGTTTCTTTTTTGATTGGTGTTGTGGTGGCACCCACCTTGAAAAATCCACACTGCTTTTTGTGATTTATCTGGCAATATTAATTGCTGAACTAATATTAATGGGTATCCACACAGTTTCAAAGCATCTTTATTTTTTATGGATGACATAGAAGCCTAAATCGTGTTTTACTTAAACGCCTCTGTATCCACAAGGATTGACCTGGAGGAGTGGGAACATGTGACCTGCATGAAGACAGTGGCACTAAGGAGTCAAGAGACGGTGTCTGGACTGAAGGGTTACGTTGCAGCAGGGACTTGCCTGATGCAGGGGGAGGAGGTCACCTGCAGGGGCCGGGTAAGCAGCACCCATTACTGTGTGATCCAGCCACAACCACAGAGAACAGCTAATTTAGTAATTTAGTAGCTGCAAATTGTTTAAAAAATTGGCTTTTCAATTTTTTAGCAATTTTTCCAAAGCATGCTGATGAGAACCCTGAAGAAGCAAAAGTTGCAACATTTTGTTTTTCTTCAGATTTTGATCCTAGATGTCATTGAAGTGGTGCCAGAGCCAGGCCAGCCCCTCACCAAGAACAAGTTCAAAGTTCTGTATGAGAAGGAGCAGAAGGGACCGGTGACAGCTCTGTGTCACTGCAACGGATATCTGGTCTCAGCCATTGGGCAGAAGGTCTCAGCCGGACCCCGACATAAAAGCTGTGCTTTTGTCACATTTTTCACATCTTTAAAACTCTTCTATGTCTTCTGTTTACACGGTCAATTCTGTTTTTTCCCCACAGATCTTCCTCTGGGTCCTGAAGGACAACGACCTGACAGGCATGGCCTTTATCGACACGCAGCTCTACATCCACCAGATGTTCAGCATCAAGAATTTTATATTGGCTGCTGATCTGATGAAGAGCATCTCACTGCTTCGCTACCAGGAGGAGAGCAAGACGCTGTCGCTTGTCAGCAGGGTGAGAATATTGAATTGAATTGAAATGTTTGGACGGAAAGTCTTCATCTCAGTCACGCCCAACACCGAAGAAAGTGAACAAAAAGAAACATTCTTCCATATTTTCCATGTGTAACAAAGACATTTGTCATTTATCCCAGATTGCAGGCGTTTCATTTCTGGATATGTGTTAATCCAATTTTTTCATCTTAAGTGACAGCATTCCGTATGTATTCAAGGCTCCATCAGTTGTGCCAGATGGTGAACTGAGCCAATGTTCAGTGACTGTGTGCTTGTTGGCTGCTCTCCATGAGTGTGGCTTTTCAACTATTTCAGCACCCACCTTGCTTACCTAATGTGCCTCTCTGACTTACACCTGCTGCCACAAAGGCTCTACATTTACCATTACATTACAGCATCCCCCTCCTATGCTGGGCATAGAACCAATCTGTGTTGTACAGGTTTTTTAAGTTATTAATCATTACCTCTGAGCTGTGCTACATGCCGTGTGGTGTTCACTGATTAAGATGCACAACTGAGCATTGAGGATTTGTCTGTGGTGGGACTGTGGATTTTGCCCAGTAGATGTTGAAGAGAGCAGGGCTGGCAGCTGGAGATAATTTACTGAATGTGTCTGCCTGTGTTCAGATTTTCCACCTGTCTGATGGGATTTCATTATTTTTGTTTTGGGAACACAGGATGCAAAGCCTTTGGAGGTTTACAGCATAGAATTCATGGTGGATAACAACCAGCTTGGATTCCTGGGTAATGACAAAAATCCCCCAATCAAATTTGAAGGGTTCTGTTTCGTTGCTTATAATTTTCTTTTTCTTTCGTTGTAGTGTCGGATAGAGACAAGAATCTCTACGTATATATGTATTTACCTGAAGGTAAGAGGCCTGGCGTGCTGGGAACATAACGAATGGAAACAAATGTCTAACTCAAAGGTGATGCACACTATCAGAAATACATCCAGCCCTATAATTTGTGGTGTTACAGCCAAAGAAAGCTTTGGAGGCATGCGGCTGCTGAGGCGAGCAGACTTCAACGTTGGAGCCCACATTAACACGTTCTGGAGGATGCCGTGCAGAGGAGCACTGGACATGGCCAGCAAGAAGGCTCTGACCTGGGACAATAAGCACATTACGTGGTTTGGTAGGTTACCATCAATAGCTTGGATTTATTATTTATTGTTATTGGTGTGTTTCATCAGCTGTGATAAAGAAAGTTAGAGATACAGGAAAGGGCCTTCCCCAAACTATGGCCACAAAGATCGTACCGCGCTCTTCTCTGCGACGCCATGTTTGTCTGTGGAGATCGCATGGCTGCGATCGATTTTATGTACTAGAGAATGGCTGTGGCTGAAACTCCTGAATTCAAGAATAAGTGGGAGTCCACATTCTTTTGGCTGTAAAGCATACAGTATTTCACGCCTCCACCAAGGCCAAACAAGCCTATATAAAATGTCTTCCCATAATTATTTTTGACTGAACCACACTTTAGTTGGGAAAGTTGCCCTCTGCATTTAATTAACACTGCAAACCACTTCACTACTGTGTTGCATAGAGAGATGACTAATATTGACAGTAATGATTACATTCCTTTATTTGTCGTGAGGCAGTACTTTTAATCAGATAAATTTACGTTGGGTGGTGGTATAAATTTTTAGATAGATGCATTGCTTCTTCCAGAAATTAACCAAAAAATACACCATCTATCCCAAATGTAAACAAATGGAGAAATATCTGGGCACATTGGACCAGTCACTTCAGAGGCAATCCAGCTACCACACAATACAACCAACCGACGTGGGTGTAGGCAGAAATCGTATTTCATGAGCTTTTTATTAGGATTAAAATTCAGTACATGCTACAGTGAGATTCCCCCTGGAGGTAGAAGCAGCTAAAAGTGTTCTCCATTCTGTGTTCCCACAGCCACACTGGATGGAGGGGTTGGATTGCTCCTGCCCATGCAGGAGAAGACGTATCGCCGACTGCTGATGTTGCAGAATGCTCTCAACACAATGCTGCCTCATCACGCAGGTTTAAACCCAAAGGCCTTCAGGTTTGTCTCTGCTTACACTTAAACATTGACTAATCTCTGGGGGGGTTTTTTCCCCAGAAAATCAACATCGAAAAAATTTAGAATCACAAGCAATACATTCAACCGTATTGAAATGCATCCCCGGCCACCCCACCCCTCTCTAACTTAAACAATTAATGACTAAAACATTGTAGTTGTTTATTTTTTATTTATGTTACTTTGTCGTTGTTTAAACATCACATCCTACTAACAGCAGAATGTTTACTTTGTAAGAGTTGTATGAGCGTGAAGCATGATGAAATAATTATCTTTAGCCCACCACAACTCTTAAACAGGGTACACATTTCATCATCATATGAAATAAGTAGAGTTCAAGTTGATAGGTAGGACATTCGATGGGTCAAGCTCCTTGTGAATTTCCGTAGAGTGCCATCTGCTGGATGACAAAGTAAACTGCTTAAGATGGTCTGAAAATGCTGATGTTGAAAGTGTTTTTACAGCTTGAATGTTTTCTTTCTCCACACATCCAAAAGCATATTTGAATTTTCAACGATTCCTTTTTCCTCTTCTCTCAGTAGAACACTGCTGATTGTTTTTTCACCAGTGAACTCAATTATGTAATTCTCAGTTGTGGTATCCTGAAGCCTTTCTGGTGGCCGTACAAAGACACCATGTCGGTGTAATTCTGCGTAATCATTTTACATTTTTGGGAACACCGATTCTATTTCAATACTCTTTTGGTGTCTTTCATTAAATGTGTCTAGAATGCTACACAACGATAGACGGAGCCTGCAGAACGCTGTGAGAAACATCCTGGATGGAGAACTCCTCAACAAGTACCTTTACCTCAGCACTATGGAGCGCAGTGAGCTGGCCAAGAAGATTGGTACCACTCAGGACATTGTAAGTAAACAGACCTTGCTGTTTTATGATCTTGCAGAGGATGTAGCTTGTCTGTTTTGCTTTCATGAATATTCTTCTTTCCCCTCATTAGATCTTGGATGACCTCCTGGAGATTGACAGAGTAACAGCTCATTTCTAAGCCGAACATTCCACTGTCTTCACTTGGTGCTGTTTTATATTGGAAAATGCTTTGATATGCCCATTGTAATGGAAAATTAGTTTGTTACATGTTAGATTCAGAAAAACTCCATGATTTCTTAGAATATTTTGTTTACAAAATAATTAAAAAATATTACATAACACTTATGTGTGATTATTTGGCTACCAAAAAAAAATTAAAGTGAGAGAGAGAGAGAAGATAAATGCCTTAAAAAGGAGGTAGGACATTTTATTAACATGTTAAAATAGTTAATAAATAATAAATATTTGGCTACAGGTCTCCGGTCTTTTTTATGAACATGTAAAACCTACACACACACACTCGCATCCTAAAACATTAAAAGAACAATCAGACCTCAGCACAAAACAACAATCTCCTGCTTTCATTAAACTCACATAAGGTTGAAATGATTTGTCACAAAGATGATTAAATAATTCTCTCATAATAATTTGTATAATGATCATGGCTCCATCTACCATTAAAGCTGGAGATGAGGTACTGAAATAATAGAGGAATCTGAAAACAGCATTTCTATGAAAACACAGTGGCTAATACATGCATTAAAAACATAGGGATTAAATCAACAATCCTTTTTTACAATGTGTGGCTTCTGTATAACAAAGGCACCATTCTTATAGATCACTTATGGAAGACCTCGGTTTTAGGCAGCATCATGTGCGGCGGCGTAGCTTAGGTGGTAGGGTGATCGCCTAATGATCAAAGGGTTGACCGTTTGATCCCCCAGCCCGTCCGTGTCGAAGGTCCCTGAGCTCCCGACAAGCAAGTGGGCCTTTCGTGGTTACCTCGGCTGTCGGGGTGTGTGTGTGTGTATATATGAATGTGTGAATGTGAGGCAAACATTGTACAGCGCTTTGGCTAAAAGCGCTGTAGGAATGCAGCCCGGTCCATCACACTGCTGCAAGAAATAATTCTTTGTGGCAAAATGTGTTGTTACAATGTATAAATTCACAAATGTTTGCTTTACTAAAGCAAACATAATAAACAAAATGTTTAACTGTCATTTAAAGGACTAAGATATCCTGTTCTCTTATGTAACTGGCCATTGGTCAGATGACTTCATTTGATGCGTTACAGTGTTGTTAACTTCAGTACAATGAAAGGTTTTAAAAACGTGGGATCTCACAGTCCTGGATGTGATTCGTTCGGTAAACGATGCACACTCCAGAAGCAGGTGGTCGTAGAACTTGAAGGGCTGGAGTTGTCAAAACCTCCTGGCTGCTGTTCGCTTTGTATTAACTGGTGTGTTTTTAAGACTTAGGTCCTTTCCCTGGTCCTTGAAGGTGTACAAGCACAGGCTATGCTTTACTTCAGGTAGTCGTACATTTCGGCATCCACACGCACCAGACCGAAGTAAGCCAGCAGGCTCAGGACGGAACGTGTCAGACTCATCATGGCCATCTCGGATCTGTGAACGATTCAGATCTTTCACTTTTAGTGGCTCCATACACAAACAGCTCTACTATCTGCCCTGTTGATGCTCCTTACCTCAAGGCCAGCTCAAACTTGAGGCTCTCCCATGTTGTCCACATCCAACTGAAGAACCGGAGCTTGGGCAGCATCCCTGCACTCTCTGCTTGAATCTTACCCCAGCCTCGCACTGCACTGTAAGAAGAGTCCAAGAAAGATGGTGGACTGACGTCAGTTTAAAGGTGTAGTAGCTCTGTCTTAAGGTTCTAGGAAATTCCATTAACAACTACGGGGACAATTTAGAAGCAAATGGCTGTGAAGCATTAATAACAAGTCATAATGAGTAAAACAACAGAAAAACAAAAACCACATCTTTGTGTTTACAAATTGGATTCACAGCATTGTCTTGAATCTTTGAGTTTGAGAGACGACCCACTGACGTGTACTGAAGTCTTATGGACAGAATGCTGAACAAAGCACAAACGATGGGGAACAGGGAACTTTGAAACTGTAGAAGACGTAACGGTTGGTGATGCCTGGAGGTTATGTCTACTATGAGACGACTTTAACTCCACTCGTTAAAACTCTATGAATCCCACTCACCTCTTGGCCATGACAAAGTAGCGGTCCACCGGTGCGCCCAGTGTGATGTTGATGCTTCGAACGGTGTTGATGTTTCGGAATACGAGCAGCATCGGCCTGGGCATCGATTTCAGCACCTGCATGATGTTTTCAAACCGGTTCAGGGCCATTTTGCGCATGTAGGTGGTCTCCTCTCGACTCAGAATACTGGACAGGCCCAGCTCCCGCATGTTGATGGGTCGCTGCAGCAGCATCTCACAGAAGAGGAAGTATTCTGCAGGGCAGATCATAGGGCAGGGTTTACGGGTTACACCACATGACATTCAACCCACTTTCCCACCATTTATGTGCAGAAAAAAAATTCAAGCTAAAGAAGTCAGTAAAATATTCAAAATAATCCTTGTGAACACACATTTCCCCGGGACATTTATTGGTTAACATTTGGGTTTTGCTTACACAGACAGCATTATCTATCCATCTGCTCGTCACGCTGTTGCGCCATGTCATCGCATTCATTCTAATTCACCCAACCTGAACGGCCGTGGGAGGAAGCGGAGACGCTCAAAGGAACGCCGCTACTTCAATTCAACTTTATTTATATAGCGCCAAATCACAACAAAAGTTTATCTCAAGGCACTTTACAGGTGGAGCAGATCAAGATCAAACTCTAGAATATGTAGAGATTCAACATTCCTCCATGAGCAGGAAAAACTCCCATTTTAAAGGGAAGAAACCTTGAACAGAACCTGGGCTAGGAGGGAACAGAACCTGGCTCTAGGAGGGAACAGAACCTGGACTAGGAGGGAACAGAACCTGGACTAGGAGAGAACAGAACCTGGCTCTAGGAGGGAATAGAACCTGGCTCTAGGAGGGAACAGAACCTGGCTCTAGGAGGGAACAGAACCTGGCTCTAGGAGGGAACAGAACCTGGCTCTAGGAGGGAATAGAACCTGGCTCTAGGAGGGAACAGAACCTGGCTCTAGGAGGGAACAGAACCTGGCTCTAGGAGGGCGGCCATCTGCCTTGACCGTTTGGGTTGAGAGAGAAAGTGGGAGGGAGAGGGGGGGGAGACACACAGACAGAGAAAACAGAGAGCAACTGAAATAATAACAGTAACAAAGATGAATCTGGATATGAGTCCAACTGGAAGAGGTCTTAGACTCAGTGTAGACCTCATGGGCGACAAAGGACAAACACTCAGGGGACGAAGACGAGTTAGTAACATGCAGTAATGGGACATGACTAAGTATAGATGGAGAAGGAGGAAGCACAGTGCATCCTGGGAAGTCCCCCGGCAGTCTAGGCCTACAGCAGCATAACTAGGGGCTGGTCCAGGGTGATCCTGATCCAGCCCTAACTATAAGCTTTATCATAAAGGAAAGTCTTCAGACTAATCTTAAACGTAGAGAGGGTGTCTGCCTCCAGAGATGATGAGATCATGTAGTCAGTAGAACAGCGACTAAAGGCTGTGAAAGGTGAGATCTGTCCAAGATCTGGTCGAAATATTATTGATGCTCCTTTTATTTTTACTCCAAAGCTTGAAATAAAAATGGATTTGACTTTTCTTCTGCTTTTTTTGATGTTGGAGCACCTGAAGAGGGGAAATAAACGGAACATTTTTAATTGTCCAACCAAAAGAAAAGTTTGCGGAGCCCCTCCGGAGGATTTCGAACCATCTACCGCTAACCCCTGGAGGTCCAGATGTGGCTGCTGGCCAAACTTTAGGACTTTTTCAACCATTTCATCGCTTACAGAATATCCCAGTGTGGAAATGTTGAAGGGACGTAGTCGTCCATTCGGTCTGTTCTGCGTCCGCCGACGAGTCCAATCTGTCAGGTGGAATATTTCTCCGTTGATTCGCCGAGCCGTGCACTTTTCAGCATCCCTCCTGACCAGACGTCAGCGTTGGCACTTTACTTCCTCCTCCCTCCGCGGTGACATTTTCCTCCCCTGACAGGCGGCTCTTTTGGTATTTAGCTCTGACTCGTGACTCGTGACTTGTGACTCGTAGCTGACTGGGAGCTGCACCCACCCAAAATATGATGAACGTGACTCTGGATTCATTTATAGTTACACCTCCTGACTGGACCAGATGAAAACCGCCACAGTATCGGCGTTTAGACCCAGAAATCTTTGCATGTTGCATCTGTCAAAGTTTATGGTTTTAGATTGAATCGGCCCCTTTTGACCCCGTGCTGGACTCTTTTGTCATGTAAGTATTAAAATGATGAATTGACAAATAGTCCATATCCACTGATTTGTCAGCTGCTTTATGGTTCCAACCTGGACCAGGACTCCAGCACTAAAAGGACTAGGACTACTACAGACGCTGTTCTAACTCGTCTAAATGAAGACGAGCGCGGGGACAGATGTTTACGAGTAAAGACAGGTCACAGGCAGGGTATGGACTATATAAAATCAAAGCACAGCTGAGAAGGTCTGTGCTGGAACACGCTTCCAGCTGATCTGCCGTGACCTCCCTTCATGTCTTCCAAAAGAAACGGTGTAATAACTGACGTGGACGGCACACGTGGCCAGATACGATGATCTGAGTTCAAGAGAAAACGTGTCCTACATTCGGCACATTTTTGGATGACCAGTACAGCCCAGACCCACGGAGAGCTGGATGCTGCAAAGACTCCTGAGGTCCCTGAAATCCAATATTGTGTCTGTATCCAGCAGGCAGAGCTTTTTAATCTAAAGAGCCTCACGGCGTTTGGAGAGAGTAGATTTGTACGGTGATCACCTCCAGGCCGAGCCCGACTCACACTAATAAAAGACCGCTGCACTCCGAGCGATCGTACACAACCAATTACTACCGGCTACGGAAAAGGAGCGGGAGAGAGCGGTGAGAGAGGGAGGGGAGAAGACGAGCAACACAACAATGAGGAAGAGGAGAGGAAGAGCTTGTTTATGAGCTGCCCAAGGAGAGGTCAGCTGTAGCTGGTAGACACTCCTTCATCTGTCATTACTCTCATCAGGCCTCTGGTACGGTCTGTGTGTGTGTGTGTGTGTGTGTGTGTGTGTGTGTGTGTGTGTGTGTGTGAGGGCAGCATCTGATTCTGGTCGCTGGCCGGGGAACGGCTGAGTCACCATGGCGACCTAGGGACCAGCAGAGAGAGACCTGACACACTGAGGCCTCCCAGTACTTTGGCCCGTCGGCGTCTCGGCTCTGCGTAGCAGCAGAAAACCCTGCGGTTGCCTAGACGACCGCTCCACGGGCTCGTTCAGGGTGGTATCCTGTCCTTGATGGGCTGGTCTGGTCTAAGACCGACTCAGATTTAATGTCTCTCTCTCAGTTATTGGTGCAGCGCCACCCTCAGGACGAGTTCAGATTCATTCTTTGCCTCTTGTGAATGTACGTCTTAGACCACAGGATACGTGTTCTTGGTCCCAGTGCTCGTCAGCGGTTCGGCCGTGTCATCAGTGTCCACCGTCGTTTACCTTTTGGAGCTCCGGGCCCCGAAGGTGAACGTGTGTCACACTCAGGCGTCCTCAGTCACGCTGTGAGTTCTTCGCTTTCTGTCGGCCGCCGCTGCCGTCTTTTATTTCACCGATCCGGTATTCTAGCGTCGATTCCGTCCATTCATCCGATAAGAAGTATTCACTCAATAGTAATGTTAACGAAGTAAAAATCACCAAAATAGATCTTTCTTGTATATGTACATACGTTTGGTTTCCCTCTGAGGACAATCTACACGTTTGCTTCCTTTTTGCTGATATGATAAACCGAACCCATGTCGTGCATTCAAGTGACATTGTACATTCTGGGTTGTAAAGAAAACATTTTCTGAAAGCAAATAGATAAAAAATATACATTTCAATTCATGTTATAAGGGTTTGAATCCAACCTAAAACTGAGGCATAAATAATAACTAATAATAAATTAACATTACCGTCCAATCCATTCTGCAATCTGTGCGATCCAGTCCAACCCAGTCCAGTCCTGTCCAATCCAGTTCAATCCAAGCCAGTTCAGTCCAGTCCAGTCCAATCCAGTCCAGTCCAGTCCAGTCCAGTCCAGTCTAATCCAATCCAGTCCAGTCCAGTCTAGTCCAGTTCAGTCCAATCCAATCCAGTCTAGTCCAGTTCAATCCAATCCAACCCAGTCCAGCTCAGTCCAGCTCAGTCCAGTTCAGTCCAATCCAATCCAGTCCAATCCAGTACAATCCAGTTCAGTCCAATCTAATCCAGTCCAGTCCAGTCCAGTCCAGTTCAGTCCAATCTAATCCAGTCCAGTCCAGCGCCGTGTATAATAAAAGGGAAGAATCATCCTTTCTATGTTTGGATGTAAAAAATGAGCCTAGGTGAGTTTTAGTACCTGCGTTCCTGGAGGAATCCTTCCCGGCCTCGTTTTCTGCTCTTTGATTGTTGAAGTTGTAAATGTGATATTTCTGAATTTCCTGAACCGCTCAGTCAAACTTATTCAGAGTTCTAGAAGGGGCCCGTACGATGCTGGGTTTGACATTTAATCCTCGTATCAGCTCATAGGTAACAGATATTAATGATCCTTTTATCTCCAGCGTTTCTTTGGGTTTTTTGAATTGCTAATCCCTCGTTTACGTGGTTCTCGATCATACGCGGCTTCAGGTAGCAGCTCCAACTGTCTGAGTAGATCTAAGAGCCCAGGAACCGGGATGCGGACTATTCTACATCTCTGCAATGTGAATATTGCACGAAAGACAGTGAGGAGTCGATACGAGCGTGGGGGGTGGAGAGTAAAAAAATGATGATTGTTGGTCTTCATACAAAGGCTTTGATTAGATAAAGAAAAAAAAAGGTCTTCATCGTTAATCCTGTGTTCGTCAGTATCCTGCTGTATGGGAGACACACGCCGAACTCTCTGTACCTACTGAGGGGCCACGCCGCAGGGTTTGCACCTCACAGGTGACAAGAAATCGACTGCTCACCGACCATCAAAGCGATTTGTCGATTAATCAGATAATAATCACTGTAGTGGAGATAATCGGCAGCTAGTCTGGATCTAGTTTGTCACGAGTTCACGACGGTGTGTCGGCCAGAACGCCGCTTAAGGCCAAATACCTGGGAGTCCGAATGAAGACGAGCAGAGGGATGAAGCAGCATCCCTCCAGTAGGGGGTGAAGTTGCTGTGTCGAGGGTGAAGTGCTCCCAGATGTTTTCCCCTTTGAGGACGAGTGTGTGTGATGCGGCTGCCCCCGTTCTGCTACGTTTTGTTTACTTGTGGTTTCCCGCTCGCTGTTGGCCACGTGCAACTCGCAGCAGAGACGGGAAGGAAGTAAGACGGCTCACCTTTCAGCTACTCAACCCCGGAAGACGATGTCATGTTCCCGCCACCGCATAAAAAATACTTAGAACAATGTTGACGGGTGGTTCCAACCCCATGAAGCTGTGTGTATTTGGGCGTTCTTTGGGTTTATGAGAGGACGGATGGAGACTCGAAGGACACAGGAAGACGTGAAGGACGTCTCAGTGCGAGACTCAGCTTGTTGACGCTGCTGTGACGGCAGAATATGAAGAGTGTTGGTGAGCACATTGATGCGTTAGACGTGTGAGACACCCGTCCAGGCAGTGAGACAGACATGGAAGAGACACCGCAGGTCACCGACTGTCATTGATTTTCTTTTAAGATGTAAAATAGGGTTTCAAACCCACAGTATTGATGAATCCTCCATCGGACAAGAGGAGTGTGTGTCAGAGTGCATGTGTGAAACATGGAAAATGTGTGTGTGTCTGACAGATGCCTCGGTTTGAAGCGGACAGTACAGGAAGTTCCAAGTAGAATAACGGGAGTTGATGGGGATCGATTGTTAAATCACACGCTGCACTGATCACCGATCTATGAAGGGGCCGTTCTCTCACACAGCTGGAAGACGGTGTTTAAGGTGTGTGTCCGTGTCTCTGTGTGGATTCACTGTGGGTCACGCAATCAGGAGATTTACAGTGAAGTGCAAGAGTGTGTACACACACACACACACACACGGAGAGTCATTGTGTCGTTGCTGTTGGTATGAGATCAGGCCTACAGGGCTGTATATCTGAAATATTATAATATATTAGCATTATGGGGGTTTGCCAGCTTACGCTAGGTTTGTGTGTGTGTGTGTGAGTGTGTGTGTGTGTGTGAGTGGGCCCACCAGGTTTTTAAGTGAAAGTTTGTTTATACTCATACCTATCTATATTATTATTATTATTATTATTGTTACTGATGTCATATTGAAGTTGTTTTTTTTTTGGTGTGTTCATGTTGTAGTCGTCTTGTTATTTCTGTAAAATATCCTCCTTTAGTTATTGACATTAAAGTTTACTCCAAAGAGAAGGTGGAATTGGCTAATTAAAGTTCATGAACCTGGACATTGAAAAAGAGGTACAGGAAGTGGTACAGGAAGTGGTACCCGCGTAGACCCCCATCAGTGCGTCCGTGGGTGCGTTGGTCTTAAAATGCCGAGTGGTCGTGTAAGTCGTTGTTATCGTGCTACAGCAGAACGTGTTTGCACTTTAGACCACCTCAAACCAGGTCAAAGACCACGTCTATTTTGGGGCCGTTTCTGCTCCTTAATGAGTGCAGCATTCAGACGCCCCGGTTCACAGCCTCGGGTTCCCCCTGACGTTCTGAAGGAACCCTGGAGTTTGGACTTGTTTGTACGGGTCCCATTGGATTTCCAGGTGACCTTGATAGTGGTCTGTGGAGTTTCTTATTGCTGCCGGGCTAACCCTCCTCCCTTCAGGGTTCCGTTTCCATGACGATGGATGACTTGACTGCTGTTCAACTTGGTCTGACTCCAATTATTAGACTTTTATTGGCTTCAGCTGTGCCAGCTGATGGAAAAGGTTCAGACCTTCAACAAGGACCACCTCATCCAGTGGGCTCCAGCTGACCCTGTTCCTGAACTTTGGACCAACATTCCTAAATAAATGACAGAGACTCCTCCGTCCGATCTGTTTATCCTTTTATTCTTCCCTGAAGAGACTCGTGGCCGTCTTCAGAATGTTGAACTCAGTGAATGTGATGGGATCTTTGTTGTCCAAAGAATATTCTACAACACTGAGGAGCTGTAGAGCAGCAGTCCAACCATGTCCCCCAGGGATGAACCACGTCCTCCAGGGATGAACCACGTCCTCCAGGGATGAACCACGTCCCCCAGGGATGAACCACGTCCCCCAGGGATGAACCACGTCCTCCAGGGATGAACCACGTCCCCCCAGTGATGAACCATGTCCCCCCACTGATGAACCACGTCCCCCCATGGATGAACCACGTCCTCCAAGGATGAACCACGTCCCCCCAGAGATGAACCATGTCCTCCAGGGATGAACCACGTCCTCCAAGGATGAACCACGTCCCCCCCAGGGATGAACCACGTCCTCTGGGGAGGAGAAATATGGGATGTATGTCCTCTATGCTGCCCAACCAATTGTAAGAGTGACACTGATGTAGCAGTTTATCTTTATGACACGAGGCCTTGAATGGATTCATGGAAGAAACAACCACCAACATACGCTCCACTTCATTTTAACTGAACTTTAACGGCTTGTTTTCATGTATTCTTAATCCGAATCTTCTTTTAGTAGAACGGCTTCTGCTGGTGTGTCACTGACAACGATTTCAAAGGAACGAGCCGAGTCTTACTGTAACACAGACAAGAAGAGAAGAGAAATTAGAATGACAAGTACTGCTGTAATAAATCATCCTCATTTGATCCTAGATAAGATAAGCCAGCACTTTATGAATCCTGAAGGGAAGAGAGCGATCCAGATGGACTGTAAGAGGATGAGAGGAGGGCCGTGGTTTAGACGTGTTGTGATGACGTGTTGTTTTCTATGTGAGGATGTTTTTCTATTTTAGTGATGTGGTTCAGCAGTAACGGAGAATAAAGTCTCTCTGGCAGCAGTTTTCCATGAATCCAAACATCCTGTCCAACATCCTGCTCTCCGATTGGACTACTTTTACGTCTTTCATTCCATTTCACACACATTAGAATAAAGAACACAGATTAGCATCACTCGTCACCTTCCTGATCCAGCTGGGACAAGATAACAGATCCAGGGAAACACCGCCTTCTCCCAGCCTGAGACAAACTCTGCACAAGTGATTTTGTTTTTACTTACTGAGGGAAATATTTGTTACTCTTGCAGAAATTCAAAGATTTGTTTGCGTGAACCAAAGGATCAAACGTCATGAAAAGCAGGAAGTGGATTATTTGTCAGTGTCAGTAAGACACCTTTAAACATATTTACCACTAAATTCAACGTCTTGGGGCCAAAGGAGTCGCTTCAAAACCAGCTCCTGGTCCGGCTGGTGTGTTTCTTTGGTCTTTAAGGTCTTAAGGTGCTTCATCTGTCATATATGATGAGGTGAGTTGAGGTGAACTTTCGTTTGTGACAGGATGAAAATGTCTTCTGGACTGAACTGTGGCCTGTCTTTGTCTTTCTCTCCGTCTTTGGATGGAGCAGATATTTGGACGTTTGTCTTCAGTCACTGGGTGAAGGACGTTGTAGGGGTGAGGACATTAACTGGCCCCAGTGGGATATTACTTCAGTGAACCTGGAAGTCCTCTTGATCATGGAGGTTTTTTTAGTGTTTTTTTTAGTGCTTGTAGTGATTTTTGTCATTTTACAGTCGATTTTCTCATCTTGTCCACTAAACTATCAGTGGAAAGACGGAACACGCGGGTTGCTGCGGTATTTGAGGAGAGCTCAGGCACAAGCAGACGTGTAGTGAACAGATGTTCAGACGCTCTCGTCCAAATACAACGTCCACCACCATCCCACAAGGACAGACAGACAGACAGACAGGCAGACTGACTGACTGACAGACAGACTGACTGACTGACTGACTGACTGACTGACTGACTGACTGACAGACAGACAGACAGACAGACAGACAGACAGACAGACTGACTGACTGTGGACAGACAGGCAGGCAGACAGACAGACTGACTGACTGTGGACAGACAGACAGACAGACAGACAGACTGACTGACTGACTGACTGACACACAGACAGACAGACAGACAGACAGACTCTCACCTGGGCGGCTCGTTCGGCTTCCTGTTCTCTCAGTTTGTCGTCCAGCTCTCTGATTCTACTTTTCCTCTGCTTCACTTCCTGCTCTGCCTCCTCCCACAGAGCATATACCTCCTACACACACACACACACACACACACACACATCGTCTTCTGTTTGTGTTGATGCTGATGTGCACGAAATGTGTGTGTGTGTACTTTTGTTTGAAAACTGTCAGAATATTTCCAATCCAGTCTCATACGGTGGACAGGAAGAGAGACGGACAAACAGACAGGTGGACAGGAAGAGAGACGGACAGGAAGAGAGATGGACAAACGGACAGGTGGACAGGAAGAGAGACAGACAGACTGACAGGAAGACAGACGGACAGACGGACAGGTGAACGGGAAGAGAGACGGACAAACGGACAGGTGGACAGGAAGACAGACGGACTGACGGACAGGAAGACAAACGGAGAGGTGAACGGAGAGGTGGACGGAGAGGTGGACGGAGAGGTGGAGAGATGAACATTTGAGGTCTACCTGCTGACTGAGCTGTTCCATGTGTTCCATTCTGTCCTTCAGGTTGTTCAACCTGAGGTCCATCTCCTCAAGAGAGGACACCAAATCAAGACACAACATCCTGGTCTGACCCTCAGAGCGCTGGAAACAAAAAACACACACACATGTAGTGTCTGTGTGTGTGTACTTTGTCCGGTGTCGTGTGTGTGTACTTTGTCCGGTGTAATGTGTGTGTGTGTACTTTGTCCGGTGTCGTGTGTGTGTACTTTGTCCGGTGTCATGTGTGTGTACTTTGTCCGGTGTAATGTGTGTGTGTGTGTACTTTGTCCGGTGTGGTGTGTGTGTGTGTGTACTTTGTCCGGTGTCGGGTGTGTGTACTTTGTCCGGTGTTGTGTGTGTGTGTACTTTGTCCGATGTTGTGTGTTTATGTCTACTTTATCCGGTGTAATGTGTGTGTGTGTGTGTACTTTGTCCGGTGTGGTGTGTGTGTGTGTGTGTGTGTGTATACTTTGTCCGGTGTGGTGTGTGTGTGTCTACTTTGTCTGGTGTGGTGTGTGTGTGTGTACTTTGTCTAGTGTTGTGTGTGTGTGTGTATACTTTGTCTGGTGTGGTGTGTGTGTGTCTACTTTGTCTGGTGTGGTGTGGTGTGTGTGTGTGTGTACTTTGTCCGGTGTGGTGTGGTGTGTGTGTGTCTACTTTGTCAGGTGTTGTATGTGTGTGTGTGTACTTTGTCCGGCGTGGTGTGAGGGTGTCTACTTTGTCCGGTGTGGTGTGTGTGTGTGTGTACTTTGTCTGGTGTGGTGTGTGTGTGTGGGTGTACTTTGTCCGGTGTGGTGTGTGTGTGTGTACTTTGTCCGGTGTGGTGTGTGTGTGTGTGTGTGTGTGTGTGTGTGTGTGTGTGTCACGCAGGAGACAGA
>OMNV01025445.1:0-33939 GCA_900303265.1 Brotula barbata
TTTGTGGATAGATAATGGATGGATGGATGTATGAATGGGTGGATGGATGGAGGATGGCTGGATGTGTGGATGATGATGGATGGATGGATGATGGATGGATGGATGGATGATGGATGGATGGATAATGGATGGATGGATGGATAATGGATGGATGATGGATGGATGATGGATGGATAATGGATGGGTGGATGGATGTGTGAATGGATGGATGGATAATGGATGGATGGATGGATGGATGGATGGATGGATGTGTGAATGGATGGATGGATAATGGATGAATGGATGGATGGATAGATGAACGGATGATGGATGGATAATGGATGGATGGATGTGTGAATGGATGGATGGATAATGATGTGTGAATGGATGGACAAACCTTGAGAAGGAGAGTTTGACACAGAGCTGCTTCCTTCTTTGTCACAAGCTGCCAGTTGTTGCGTGAAGCAGATGTGTCGAATGGAGCGGTGGAGTCAGAGAGCTACAAATTATGTCGCCCACAGACTTCCGCAAATTAGACGTTGGAAAGGGGCCTCCCTAATTGATGTTTCGGATGAGGTATTCTACAGCCCCAAGACTAAAAAGACCCCACTGACCTCCAGTTTGAGATTGAAGGATGGGATTAGTGCTAAAAAAAGATAGTTTAATCACTTCCACAAATTTTAGTCATTTATCAATTCAAACTCAAATACGATTGATTGTGAAACTAAGTGAGGATTTTAATATGATAGAAATGCTAAGACCACTCTAAAGGTGGATGCTGGATAAAAGTTAGATTATTGCATCTAAGACAAATAAAAAATAATCTGCTCATTATTGGACATTGGGTAATAATGGAGTTTTGGAAGATTTGGTTTCTCGATGATAAAAGTTTCGTTTATGCTGTTTCAGCCCTGTCAGTGACTCATGTCATGTGACTCAGATTCACTTCAGAGGAGTCAGGTCACAACAGGTTTGAGCATAAAAATGATCCTGTCCTACAATCCCTGCAATGTGTGTGTGGTATTACTGGTCTTAAAGGTACTGAAGACAAACGACTGAGACCGTCACAGCAGTTTGATTGTCTCCAACGCCCACGTGCTACTTAGCTGCCGATGTGTCTGATTCCCTCTTTAATCCATTCAATCCACTGCCGTTATATAATTAGTACTATTGTACATGCAAACTGACATCTTTGAAGTTCTCTCTGTCATGTGTGTTCACACGTGCACTCTAATCTGAGATCTGGAGGATCCTCCTTTTGTCCTACGCTGCAGCAGCGTGCAGGGACAGATGTTGTGACAGTTGTCCTCTCCAGATCTGAGTAACATTCCTGGACACGCTGGGGGGGGACAGAGCAATGGGACATTTCACCACAAGGGTCCACGTGGGTTCAAGCCAGAGTAGGATTAGAGTCATACACATGGATATGATTCATTTTGACTGGAGGGTGAGAGAGAATCTATCAAGTCAAGGTAACTTAATGCATTCACGCAGTGAGAAGGTGAACGAGTGAATCAATTTACAGTCACATAATCCAGGTCTGGTACTCAGAGTACATGAACGTGGTTTCGTGCCAAAGTCAATCAGATTATGGCGTTCCATGATTTATTTTTTTTACATAAAAGAAGATGTAATCCCGTAATGAGAATACATTCAAAGTTTTATTGTGCAAACATTAGACATGTTAATGAATATGTATTGATTTTAATCCTATACATATTTGTAAATCAGTTTGTATTTGTGTATCATATTAATCCCTTCAAAACTCATCATAGGTGTGTGTGTGTTCTCAGATCTGTTTCTACACACACACATGCACACGAGTGTACCAATTAAGCCACATTCACACAGACATTCTGTCCACATACACACACTGTGCACAGCTGGAGAAGGAACCAGGAGCCAGACAGCCACTCCCTCTGATGTGCAGCAGCTTGTCCTCCCAGTCCGCATCAGCCACTTTCTCACAGATGACAATGACTAACGAGTAGAATCAACGTGCCGAACAAATAAACCAGTAAAGGAGAGAACAAACTGACAACAGGAAAGAGAAACGAACAGTAAAAAAATGATGGATGTACTCCTCCGTTCAATTTGTATTTTTACAATCAAACTGAATCTAAAACAGATTACAGAGAGAGAGAGGGAGAGCGAGAGAGAGAGAGCGAGAGATCAGAGAGCAGATGGTAACTTTGAAAACAGTTTCTGTTTGTTTATTGGTTCACCGACTTTGTGCTTTTAATGGAAAGTTCAACAGAAAGTGTCTACAAATCTGATTTTGAACTGAATGAATTCTATCAGCTCAGTCAGTGTGCGATTGTCGATCAGTTCATGGATTGAGTCATCCTTTCAGCTCTCCTCCTCTCCTCCACTGCCACCCTCTGGATGAAGATTTAGCCTGACGCAACAGAAAGTCCATCAGTACGTTGTCAGCTGATCCATCCACCACTTGTTCTGTGTATCGTCCTGTGAGGCCCTAAAAGAGAGGAGCACAAACAAACGCACAATACATTCCACATCTTAGCACTTATAAATTATTGATAGAGTGTCAATAAGCACGCCCCTCTGCTGACTGAGTTGACCTCCGTGTTACGTTGCTCTTTATGCCTTTCGAAGACCCTCCCCGTGGTTGCGTGGCTGAGATTTGGAGCTCCTCTTTGCTCCTTTTTTTTGTTTGTTTGTTTTGGATGAGTATCTCAAAGGTCCATCCTCTCTGTCTCCCCCAGGCATAAACGCCGAGGTGAAGTACTCCCTCGTAAGCGGCGATAGAGGCTTCTTCTCCCTGGACGAGTTTTCGGGTATCCTGCGGCTGGAACAAGCCCTCAACCCCCCCAACCCGTCTACATTTGAGCTGAAGGTCAAGGCTACGGACCGCGGCCTGCCTCATCAGCTCCACTCCGTGGCCACGGTGACGGTGGACGTGGTCTCCCTGGACAACTACCAGCCCATCTTCCAGAGCTCAGAGTACACCGTCCAGCACCCAGAATCCTTGTCGGAGGGGTCAGAGGTCCTGAGTTTGTCAGCCCTGACCAGGGATGGTGGAGGGCCGGAGCCCGTCCGCTACAGAATTGTCTCTGGTAATGACGAGGAACGGTTCCTTCTGGACCCCAGAACAGGTTAGAGGACTTTTTGCTCGTCCCTCTCTCACCTGTCTGTCACTTGTTGGCCTTTCTTGTCCATCATCAAAGTGCAGAATGATGCTGAAGTGGAAGTCCTTCGTTGTGTAGAATTAATATTTAATTTGTGGTCCTCCTCGTTGGTAGTCCCTGATGGCCTTCATCTCTGTTCTGTACCTCCTGTTTTTCAGGCCTTTTGACACTTACTACGCAGCTGGACTTTGAGGTTTGCCGGGCGTATTACCTATCTGTGGAGGGTACACGGGGTAAGTCGCCCCTTAGTGACGTTACCATGGTGATCGTCAACGTGACAGACGTGAACGACAACGCGCCGGCGTTTGGACGAGGCGACTACAGCGCTGAGGTATCAGAGGATCTGACGCCTGGAGGCCTGGTGATGCAGGTAGAGATCAGACACACACACACACACACACACACACACATACACACATAACATACACGTATGAACAATACAAACATACAGTCTATACTCAAAGTGACACACAGGGACACACAGGGACACACAGAGACATACAGAGACATACAGAGACACACAGAGACATACAGAGACACATTGAGACACACAGAGACACACTGAGACACACAGAGACCCACTGAGACACACGGAGACACATAGAATGCACACAGAGACATGCTAAACGCACACAGAGACACACAGAGACACACAGACAGCAACATAAATGTTATCACACTGTGACCTCTGTCCTCTCTTTTTTGTTCACACTCCTCTCCCCTTCTCTCATCTTTTCTTTCTTTCTTTCTTTCTTTCTTCCTTCCTTTCCTTCTTTCTTTCTCCTTCCTTCCTTCCTTCCTTCCTTTCTTTCTTTCTTTATTCCTTTCTTTCTTTCTTTCTTTCTTCCTTCCTTCCTTCCTTCCTTTCTTCCTTTCTTCCTTCCTTTCCTTCCTTCCTTCCTTCCCTTCCCTTTCCTTTCCTTTCCTTTCCTTCCTTCTTTCTTCCTTCTTCCCTCCCGCCCTCCTCCAGGTAACAGCCACTGATCAGGACAGCCTCCTCAACAGTCTCCTGCGTTACTCCATAGTGAGTGGAGACTCTCTGCAGCAGTTCTCCATTCATCCTCGTTCTGGAGAGATCACCGTCCGGACCGCCCTGGACAGGGAGGAGGTCAGTGTGTCAGTGTGTGTGTGTGTAAGAAAGGAAATACTCATTTAAAAAGGACAGTGTAGACACAGCCCTGCCAACCACATCATTTTGTCCCTCCCCTCCTGTTATCTTCCATGGGGGGATGAAGCCCCTCCCCCTCCCTACAGGTGTAGTGTACAACCAGTGAGCCGTGTTAGCGTAACAATGTGTTAGCTGTTATAAATGAAGTGGAGGTCTCACTGCTGCGTGTCTTTCCTGTCTCCCGTCCAGATCCCTCATTACTCCTTGACAGTACAGGTTGCAGATGAAGGAAGTCCTCCTCTGTCTTCAGCCATCCTGGTCACCATCACTGTCACCGACGTCAATGACAACCCGCCCGTCTTCTCCCAGGTCAACTACAACCTCCTGCTGCAGGTACGATGGACAGCGTAGAGACGTGTGCTTCGGTCAAACGAACAAGACCGCAAAGATAACACGTTCCTCTAAAGACAAAGATAAATAAGTAGCTGAGCTAGAGTGTTTTGTCCTTCAGGAGGGTGAGCTGATCGGCAGCAGCATCCTGCAGCTGGTGGTGATGGACAAAGACACGCCCAGAAACGGACACCCGTTCTCCTTCCACATTGTGAGTGGGAACGAGGACCGTCGTTTCCACGTTGACCAGGGGGGCCTGCTGTCTGTCTCTGCCCCCCTCAGGAGGAGAGTCAAATCTTACCATCAGCTCAAGATACAGGTGAGACTCTAACTGTTGTACTGTAGCTGTAATCTTTTTACTGGACCTTTGGAACTCTGAGGCCACGGAGCACAGCTGGAAAAGCAACCACCACGGTCCACGGTCCCAACTCTCTGCTGTGCTCAGGCCGGGTTGGACTATGGTTGAGATTCCAAACATCATGGTCTGCTCTTGGGGTAGAGGTCCAGGTTCAACAGGTGTTATAAATGAAGTCCTGTCTCTGTGTCCGTCAGGTGACAGACAGCGGACACCCTCCCCTCTCATCCATCTGCGTGGTCAACATCAACGTCACCGAGCAGAGCAAGTATCCCCCATCTGTAGTACCTCTAGAGGTCTTCATCACCACTGACGGTGGACTTTTTGCCAATCGGGTCATCGGGAAGCTCCACGCGTCCGACCAGGATGTCCACGACGTCCTGACCTACAGGCTGATTCCCGAAAACGGAGCAGGGGGGAAGTTCTCTGTTGACCTTGCGGATGGAAAGATCTGGGCAGATGAAAACCTGGCAGCCGGGTCCTACTCGCTCAACGTCAGCGTGACAGACAGGAAGTTCAGCATCTGGACCTCGGTCAAGGTTCACGTGTGGGCCGCCGAGCAGAGGGCGCTGGACTCCGGCCTGACACTGCAGCTGGTTGGGATCTCTCCAGAGGAGTTTCTGGGCGATCATTGGAGAGGCCTCCAGCGCAGCCTGGGACTCGCCCTGGGTTTACCCAGACAGGAGCTTCACCTGGCCAGCTTTCAGCAGCTACCCGGGGACAAGGTCCTTGAGGTCCTGCTGGTCTCAAAGTCTCACACTGGACTCGTCCAGTCTCTGCAAACCAGCAGACTTCCAGGTGAGAGATTAATGGAGGAGGGATACAGAGTAGAATCCAGACCATAATAATATTGGAAATATGTAATTTGTGAGAAATATGTTGGATTTTGTAAAAACTGCCTTTTTGTTGAAGGGATCATATCGGACCTGGAGGACTCTCTTGGCCTGAACATCCTCAGGGTGAGCCATAACGGGTGTCTGGGCTCCGGCTGTCCACCACGGGGCTGCATGAACGCCGTCTGGCTGACCGGGGACCGACTCAGCCATTTCACCACCGCCAGAGTGGGATACATCACTCCCAAACACACCTGGGAGAGCGTCTGCCCCTGTAACGGTGCGTCTGTGTGGCACAAATGAACGAGTGAGGTTAAATGAACTGAGAGCTTAGCGATGCCCTCAGAGCCTCAGAGGAAACGACAGCAGTCCAGACGTTTCTGCTTCTGGGCTCTTTGAGACTTTCTAACTGTGAGAAGCTGCTCTTGGTTGGTTCTGGGTACTTGCCACCGTCTACTCAAGGCATGTTGGGAGCAGAGCAGAGGCGCCGTTCTGCTGCCTCTTCCCTTGTCAGATCATCTTAAGTGATTCGTGGTGGCATTCCTGCCGGGATTAGCCAGATGTGGGTCCTGCAGGATATTGCATTAATTCAGTCTTATATGGAGTCCTCTTCCCTTCTGGAATGTCTCCTAAATGTATTAGTTCCTCTGTATTTTGACTATTTCCAAACGTCTTAAGAGATCCTTGTTTGAGATTCCTGGAAGGATATGAAAGGAGTGAAAAAAGTTCCGCCCAGCTGTTCCTCAACCACTGTAATGTAGCTACGCTGTAGTTGGAGCTAAATCCATCCGAGCTGTAGTTCTGGTACCAAAACGGGGTCAGGATCATTGGTGCAAAACTCAGGATGATCCCTGGATGTCTCACGATATAAAGGGACCTACTGAGAGAGGATCTGAACTTCTCCAGTGTGTTCCTCATTGTAGTTTTGTCAGATTAATGTCAGATTCTCATTTCTTTTTCTATCAATCCAGCCTGGATTCTAATCCCAGACTAAAGTATACTTGATGAAACTCTTTGATTTTATTATTTATTTTTGTAGTAAATTTGAGCCTGGCATCTCTTCATTAGTAACTTAGTATGAGTGAGTTTATCTTGTAGTTTATCTTTATAGATTTAAAGTAAACGGTTCTGAAAACATTGGGCCTTTACTTGAAGGCTCTCTCCATTCTTCTTCTTCTTCTTCTTCTTCTTCTCCTTCTTCTTCTTCTTCTTCATGTTGGCTTTAAGTTGTCTTCTTCCACCGTGACGTTTGACTCTTCCTGTTGTCGTTTTCTGTTTTTAGAGTCAGCAGTGAGTTTTGATGATAAGGGCTACCTGAAGTACTTTCACTGGATGGATGAGGACAGTCAGGATTTCAAACTGTCGCTGAGTTTCAAGACTTTCCAGGCAGAGGGCCTCCTAATGACCACCAACGGCAGCGACTGGGGAAGCTTACAGGTACGGGTCTCTTTGTACAATAAAGAGCTCTTCGTGTTGTTGTGTTCTATTCGGATTCTGCCCCCAAATGTAAGAAGCAGAAATCAAACATAAAATCAAATCACATAATATAAAATGGACCGATGTAATAAACTAAAGTATTTACAAAAAAACAGCAGCATAGCAGCCTCCTCATCCTCCTCTTCCTCCAGCCGTTAGCGTGAGCGACGTTGTGTTGTCCTGTACCATTGAACGCGTGCCTGCATGGTTACCGTACGGATGTTTGGATTCCAAACCCTGATTGGTCAGGGGCGTAGTCACCAAATCCTATTAGCAGATCTGAGATGAGGATTTCCCGCGTGAAGGCTGTGACACACAGACCAAACAAACACACTCCCATGACACCAGCACGGTCTCATCGTGATCTGGTCCTGATCCAACTCCACGGATTGAGCTCATGATTGATCTGGAACCAGAGTGGATTTGAATGATGTGAAACCTTTGATAACCTCAGATCTTCTCTCAGGTGTCACGTGGTTTGGTTGGACAGTTAGTACTGAGTCTGAGCCCCGTGGACCAGATGACGGCTGTGTGGTTAGTCCATGTTCTATAGTGCTCCCAGGTCTGTTATTGACCCTCCTTGTCCTTCCTCAGCTGTCCGGTGGAGAGCTACATTTCCGGTACAGCTGCGGCGGCACCCCACCCGGCTCCTTACTGGTGGGATCTGCCTCGGTGTCAGACGGCCGCTGGCACCGCGCCCTCCTGGAGGTCAACTCCACCCTCATGATGTTAACTCTGGACCAGCATCACCCAGCCTCCACGGTCCTGACGGAGCCCTGCAGAATGATGGGCTCCCATGGTGCTTTGCTGTTTGCCTCTTTACCTCAAGACTCCGCCCCAGCAGCACAAAGACTCCCACGCACTTTCAGCGGCTGCTTGGAAGACCTGGAGTTCAACGGAGAGCCGGTCAGAGTGGGCCACGTGGCGGACTGGACAGGACCTGGGAGAAGGAAGGTGTTTGGGGAGTACCAGTGCTGCAGCAGGGTGGGGGTCTGTGACAAAAACCCTTGTCAGAACGGAGGGGTCTGCACGGAGGACGCCGGCAAAGGTTAGTCCACGGAAAAGGACCGCGTGGGGGACCCTCGGTATCCACACAATCCTATCCTTTGACCTCATGTTGATCTTCGTTGTTGTGGAGGTTAAGGTGTTTGTGGCGTTGATCGATGGTGTCTCTGACGTCCGGGTGTGTTTGATTTGATGTGCAGAGCCGCTCTGCAGGTGTCCGGGGCTCTTCCACGGCCCGCGCTGCCAGTTGGACAAGAACCCGTGCGTCTCGCAGCCATGCACAGACGGCGGCGTGTGCGTGCCCAAGGCTCAAGGTTATTTCTGTAACTGCTCGCAGGGAGCACGGTACGCATACACATACACACACACACACACACACACACACACACACACACAGCAGACACACGCATTACACAGCTGTCAGGTTTGGATGTTTTCTGTGTCAACTGTTACAAGTGGAGTTGATTTGATTCGATCAGGGCCTGAAAGGGCGAAAACATCAGGAAGAAGAGAAGAAGAAACAGAAACAGAAGACTTCAGTCAGAGACTCTTTACAGCAACAGACTGAGAGCTGAGAGTTACAGTTGTGGTTCTCACTGTGTGTGTGTGTGTGTGTGTGTCTGCCCTCCTGATAGGTGTCACAATCACATCGACGTTTGTTCGTCCAATCCGTGTCCTGAGGGCTTCGACTGTAAATCTTCCTCCAGCTCCTTCCACTGTGACCCTCTCCCTCTGGTCAGTCACCAACATGTTACCAGCATCAGTTTGATGCCTGTTTCTCATTGTTACCAGTGCTGTAAGGTTATTTGTCTCGGCGTGTCACAGGTGTCTCGGGGGTTGGGCTACATCGAAATCATGCAGATCTGTGCCAGCGTCCTGGGGTTACTCTGCCTGGTCGCCATTTTCGTTTGTGTGAGGAAACGCTACGTCCAGCAGAAGAAGAAGAAACCCGTCTGTGTGCAGGACTCCAATGGGTACGAGCAAGCAGAGCTGTGTTTCCATATCTCATTCATTCATTCATCCATTCAGAGTTAAAACCATTTATTTCTATCCTAGCTTCACATTCAATAACAACAAAACGTTCAAATCCCACCGCAGTCAGACCACTTTATACATCATAGGTGAGCAGAGGCCAGAACCTGGGTAATGATGAGGTGTGACCAGGATACCACGTCCTGATTGGCAGAGCAGAGACGCCGGACTCGTCAATGTTAACAATTAGCAGAACAGGAGCAGTATAGAGTGAGGAAAAAACAACAAACAAACAAACAAACAAACAACCTGTTAGCCAGCTAAGAGGCCCAGCACACGGGGGGTTAACGCAGAAATGAATGAAAATATTCAACCAAAGTCCAAACTTCTCAATGACCTTTGACCACGCCCACAGCTACTTCCCCACCCCTCTACCCAAGACGATGAAGGTGGACAGCCAGGAGGCCCATCCCATGGAGATGACCTCGCTGACCGGACCCACCAACGACCTGGACCACACGCCCTTCCGCTCGCTCCGCCCTCACAGCCAAATTGGAGTGTCAGGAGGCGGGGTTTGCTCTCCAAAGACGCAGGGGCCGGTCATATGCAGCGTGGCCCCTAACTTCCCTGTCAGACCTCCGTCCAGCTCCGATAACGACTCCATCAGGAAGAACCACTGGGACATGGACTATGAAGGTGTGTGTGTGTGTGTGTGTGTGTGTGTGTGTGTGTTTATCTTCTCTCCTCCAGTATGTTGTTGTCTCTTTTCATTCGTCTCGTTTAAAGTTGTTTCCTGTGGATTTCTTTAGTCTCTTTCTCTCCTTCTCTCTTTTGATTTTTGATGATGTCATTTTCTCCTTCTGTCTTTTGATCTTTGATGATGTCATTCTCTCCGTCTCTCCTTTCAGTCTATCCAGCTGACCCGGACTACTACGGCCGTCCCACCGTCCAGGAGTTCCCCCAGTTTGACATCGTGGAGGACACCTACTCCAACTCTACGACGGACTCGCGGAGGAACTCTCGATTCGGTGGCTTCCCCTTCCCGCTGGATCGCAGCGACCGCCGCGCTCCCCTTCCGCCGTGCTACAGCAATCAGAACTTGGACGACTTCCTGGGCCCCGACGGCCTTCCTCTTCCCAGCTCCCAGTGCCCCAACGAGTACACGGCCATCAGCTACTACCCCACACAGCACACGCGCAGCTTGGACAACGTCTCGGGGGGCTACAAGAGACTCAACATGCGGCTGAGCGTAGCGATGCCGTCCTACGCCGAGGGAAAAGCGCCAGAACCGCCGCTACCGCCTAACCCGGCCCAGGCTCAGACCCAAATCGCCGTGCAGAACCCGCGCAGCTACGACGGTTCCAGCATGGTGGAGAGTGACTACGGGAGCTGTGAGGAAGTCATGTTTTAAGGGGGGGGAAGGGTTGGAGGTTTGTCTTCTTTAAGGCAGCTTTGGGTATCGGAACTCGTCGGGGGTTCTGAAGACATCGGACTCAATTTCAGGTGTTTGGGTTCAACTGTGAACAGGATCAACGAATGTAGAGTAAAGTTTATAAATCAAAAAAAAAGAAAAAAGAAGCAGTTTGAAACATCGATATCAGCTGAGTGACAAACGGTCGCTCATCAGCGGCATTCCAACGATACATTCACACAACAGGGACCTTCGAGGTGGATCAGGATCAGAGTCTAGCATCGCAGAATGACACTGTTTTCAATCTACACAAAAGCACAAATGCATGATACAGTGTGACAGCTGACCCCATGACAATGACATCACACGGATACATTTCATTAGCAGACATGTGTCATCCAGCTCCTCTGCTTGCTTTTGTCGTTTACTGTTACCGTGTGTTAAAGTGCAATTTTACAAGATTGAACAGAAGCCAAACTTCCCTGAAAAAAGTTCAATTTAATCAAATTGCGTGAGTGTGACTTTGCGGTGAAGAGGGCTGGATCCTCTGATGGAAAAAAGGTGGTCAAGGAGACAAAGTGACATGGGAGTGTGTTTGAATCTGTGTGTGACGTTTGAATCTGTGATTACTGTAAATACTGTTCAGTCTGACCTTCACTTTCAACGATGTGAACTTATAAAAAGATTCAGGCTGCAGAGAAAACGTATTTATGTCCCAGTAAGAGTTTGTCACGCAGAATGGAGAGTCTGGAAACAGAAACGTGCTGCGTGAGGGCACTCTAACAGTCCGCTCTCACAGTTTGAGCCACCATTCTCAGTTAAAAAGCGCATCAGGGAACAGAATGTATACGCAACAAACAAAGATTCGTGATCAGTCGGTTAACGATCGATTATCTCCCGTCGTTTGATGCCTAAAAACGGGACAAACGGTGACGGTGATGACACCCAAAACATTCAATCAATCAATCAATCAATGAATTACAGCAAGAAAATCCATCCTCCTGCGTTAAAGCGTCCAGATGTGTAGCTAGATAATGAGATTTGATGACAGCACCTGACATCAACATCTGGATGCTGCCCACATCAGGACCGGATCTTGTTCCGTCCTCTCTGTCCTCCCCGTGCACGATCTGATGTTTGTGCGTGGGCTTTCCACATTCCACGACGAATAACCACGACCATTCCAACACGAACGAGTGAGCGATGAGACGGTGCGACGCGATGACGTCTCTCCATCATCCGGTCCGATACGCAGAAAAGACCCAGACGATGAGCGGAGGATGATTTTGCTGTCGTTCAGGAATAAAGTAACCAAACGAATCTTTGATTTTATTGAAGTGTCTTTGAATTTTACAGACTGTGAAGCTGTGCTGGACCGTAAACAGCGAGCAGCAGTTTTACCTGTTGGTATTCTGTTTTGTTGACCTCGTGAACTCTGTGCTCCATGGTGTTTCTGTCTGTCCTGTGCTCACTCTGATCTGTTTTTAGTGTTTTGCCGTATGTGGATTTTGTAGAATGATGCTTGTAATATAACCGACTGCTGTTCTCTAATAATAATTAGCACGTACTGTCCATCCTAAATGTCTCTGTGTGTGTGTGCGTGTGTCCGTGTTGATAAATATGACTGTGTGTAAACGTACATTACATTTGGTTTCTGTTTCATTTCACCCATAAAAAGTATTTTTGTATTAATGTGGGCCTCCCCATGTTTTGCTCTGTTGTTTCTCTGTGAGAGATTTTAATAAAATGCTGTGTTGTCATTGTTTTTGTCAAATATTGTAAAAAAAAGAATATGAATAAAGATGTTATCTTATATACAGAGTGTGAGGGTGTGTGTCTTTGTAGCTGTGTGGACTGAATGTGTTACGTGTGTGTTCATGTATATAACTTAACTAAATGATCAATGTTTCAATTAAAACTTCAAATGTTTGATGATACAGACGTGATCATTTTATAAAATCCAGGTTTTGCCAATACAGATTATCTTTCAGTCATCGGCAAATGAAAAAAGCAAACTTCTAACGCTGTGTGACCTTTTATAATATGGAAATAAAGACTAGATGTGAAATGACACGTTTGGTCCAAGTCTTTAAGATGTTTCTATCTTATGTGGACGTTCAAACAGAAAACAGTCCTTTTGGGTTGTAATGGCACGTGAGTGGATCCTGATGTGAATCCTCCTCCTCTCCTCTCTCCCTCACTCCAGCTTTGGGCCTCCCAAAACTTGACCTTTCACCTCTGGAGACTGATAGTGTTGGCCCCGTCACATAACTTCAGACCTGTGGCCCATTAGTCCCTCCTGCTGTCACATGTGTTGAGGGGTCTGTCTCTCTGTCTGTCTGCCCGTCTCTCTCTCTGTCGCCCTGTCTGTCTCTCTGTCTGTCTGCCTGTCTGTCTGTGTCTTTATGTCTTTATTTCTCTGTCTGTCTGTCTGTTTGCCTGTCTGTCTATTTATGTCTTTATTTCTCTGTCTATCTGTCTGTCTGTTTGCCTGTCTGTGTATTTATGTCTTTATTTCTCTGTCTATCTGTCTGTCTGTCTGCCCGTCTCTCTCTCTGTCTGCCTGTCTGTCCCTCTGTCTGTCTGTGTATTTATGTCTTTATTTCTCTGTCTGTCTGCCTGTCTGTCTGTCTGTTTGCCTGTCTGTCTATTTATGTCTTTATTTCTCTGCCTGTCTGTCTGTCTGTCTGTCTGTCTGTCTGCCTGTCTATGTTGGCACTGATAATGGTAGTGAATCTGAACACACAATCACCGGTTTGTGTTCCTCTAATCTTCCTCAAACAGCATAACAAAACACAGAGATGATTCTGTTCACTGATGGCTCCTCTATGGATTATAAAGCTGGTTGTTCGTTCTGCTGAGTGTTTTACACTCTCCATAATTTATATCCTGGCTAAATTTGCAAGTCTATGCTGAGTGTAGGTACGTTTGGATTCCTGATCTGGCTCCCTCTGGTGGTATGAAGACTTCATTACATTCTTTACCGTGAACCTCATTGTCCTCTGTCCTTATTGAGCCCTCACAGCTGATTGTTGTTTTATTGTACCAGTACCTCTCTGTTCATTCCTGTACCTCCAGACCTATACCCCCTTTACGTCCCGTTCCCTCTCTTCCTGGATTAGAACTCCATTGTCTCCGTGTGTGTTGTCGTGTAGCAGAGACCGATGTATGTTTTGTAGTAGCTGATTCTGATACTAGCGTCATAGAAAGGCTGATAAAAGACAGACTCCATTTTCTTTTCTTACATATTATAATAAATGAGATGTTTGGACATTTATTTTAAATTACTTTTTACTTTTCTTGATCTCCTCTCTGTGTGGAGTTTGAAGGTTCTCCCCGTGTCTGTGTGCTCTGATTTCCCTCCAATGTGATGCAGCTTTGTAGAATTCTAATATCTAAATTCACCATAGGGGTGTGTGGTTCTCTGTGTCTCTGTAACAGACTGGTGATCTGTTCAGGTTGCACCCTGCCCCCCTAGGTCCCTGTGACCCACACAAGTATGAGCAGGAACAGACAATGAATGGATGAAAGTTAAGGGATACCGTTAAGCTTCCCGAGGCCTCATTTATAACCATTTTATAGACAAAAAACGGAGATTGAAACTTGTGTATTCCACTTTTTATGCACACGCTGGGATTTAGACTAGACTAGACCCACGCGTACACACTTTGGAGAGAGGACATTGTGACACATAGAGAGAGAGACAGTGAAATCAAGCCAGATTTCATTCTCATTCTTCATTTAATCGCATCACGTGTAACAGAGCCAACATCAACACCTGTCCAATGTATTTAAAATGTGTCATTCCTGCAGCTTCATGAATGTATTATTTTCATTCCCACATAAATTGAACGCTGGAACTCTCCCTACAGACAGAAAAGATAAAGCAACATCTTCAGTCCAAATCTCCCTTCATTGTCTTGGCAGTGTGTTGTGCTGTCACTGAACCACACACACATCCAGGATACAGAATTTGGCTCTACACGTAGGACAGGGGACTCTGCTGGCCAACCAGGTCTCAGGTCTCTGCTGGTCTTGGCGGCTGGCAAACCATCGACCCAAACAGGACAGACACCACATTGGTCTGCAGAAACACTGTTGGCACTCTGAGTCGCTTTCATCTCCTGAAACACAGCAGACAGAGAGGCGTGTTCATCAAACAGACACGGGAACGAACGCACACACATACATACAAACACGGGGACACGCACTGACCATCCACGTGGCAGAGTCGGATTAGCTTGGTGCTTGCAGGGGTCTGCATGCAGCCTATACAGGACTCCAGTTCCTGCACAGGAAGACAGGTGGAGAGAGAGAATTCCTCTGCAATCATTTCAAAAAACAAACAATCCAAAACAGCAGCTGTAGAAACACAAACGTCAGATTACCTGTCCGCTGGGGAGCAGATACGGCCGATTGAGTTCCACCTGAGCGCGAAACGTTTCCAGGAAGAGCTCGCTGATGGTCTGATGGATGACAACATTGGCTGCATTTCTGATTGGAGCGTGGAGTTTTTCCCTCAGCTCCACATATTCTGTAGAATTTAGCCTGGAGACGTGGAGAGATGAAGAGCATGAAATGTCTACGTTTACCATCATCTCATACACGTGCAGCACGCAGAAAAAATGTAACTCAAGTCATATTCGTTAAGAGTAGCATCAGCTTTAATGTCATATTTCGGGCCGAGACTGTCATGGCAACCATTTATCTCATTATAAATGTGATAAAACGGCCTTTTAACAGTGTTTTATGAAATTAATGTTTCTCTGAAATGTGATGTTCTGTTCTTTTTACGCTCAAAACCACATTAACATGTTGTGTCATCGTTTCCCCGATACGTCTTTCTTTGTTTTACTGTTAAATCTCCTTATTTGAAGATTCATCCACCACATTTCTGGAACCGATATGAGTTATTCCGCGTGTCATCTCCAAAGATACCCCACCTGATATCAAAAGATCTGACAGCCGGGTTGATGCTGTTCACTCTTAAGGTCAGTATCTGGGTGGGCGTGGCCACGTCTGGGTTCAGGTGGTGCTGTCTGGACTCCGTCACGGTCACATGACAGTCACTTTGCAAAGCTATGTGCACTTTATAGGTGCTCACCTGTACAGAGACGAGAGTATGAGAGACATTAGCTTTTTTTTCTTCTTGGTGCTGCATTAACTACATGCCTGATGGTGTCAGAGGGAGCGTCCTTACACTGATGGTAGAGATGCGTCAGACTCAGTTACCTTTAACACCCATGTGTCCGTGATGATGACCCTCGCTCCTGGAGCTCCTGTAGCAAACTTATCGATCCGTCTGAATTCAGTGTTGATGCTCGTTGCAACGGCTCCTCTGCCAGAGTGAGGGGGCAGCGTGTGGGCCTGCAGGGATCGGCTGATCGGATGGTTGTACCAGCGATGGCGAGACCAGTAGATGACGAGGGTCCAGCTGGCCAGATGGACGCAGAGGGACAGGATGAGAAATAATCTCCAGCCCTCACTCACCTGGAGGCAAACAGGCAGAGCTCCAAAATCATTTCCATTTTAGAAGCAGGTACCAAAAGAATCACAAAAAGACCAGAACTAGAGACATGAGCGACGGAGACCGTGTAAATAAATGTGCAGAAACAGAGAAAGAGAGCGAGGAGGGGGAGATGGAGAGACCAAATATAGACAGGCTGACCTGATGGATATATGCCAAGTTTTTCTCAGGCGCAGCGATACACATTCCCATATAGTAACCTAGAGAGATTGACAAAGCATAGAACAAAAGCATTGAATTTTACAGGAGGTAATTTAGTTTTACCAGGGGATTTTTATGTAGCATTTAGAGTAATTGATGAAAATTTGTAAAAAGTAATAAGTTCTCAACCAGTGGAGAAGCTACTCCTGCATGTCCTGTTTGCCATGTGTCACCTGAATCAGTCAAGACATCTTATCAATGCCAGCATCCATCTGTGGCTGGTCTAATTTCCAGTTTTTGATTACAGAATAACTCACTCATTCCTGGTTTGTGAAGGTTTAGGATAATGGTACCAAAGTGTTGACATAAGTAGCTGTTATTATCGCCGCTATTTCTTACGTTATTTCCTGTTAATCATTATGCTGTTATGAATTGCATATAATAGTTAAAGTTTACTACATTTTGTAAAGGTTGTGTTGTTGCCATTATTGTAATTGGGAAAAAACAACAACACATGGTATTACCTACACATCTTGGAGAAAAACAACAACTCTCACACAACTGAGGATTGGTTGGACCACACTTGTCAAGACAATAAGCTTTTCATCAGTTTGTGGATTTTAATAAGAAGAGACATCTATATCAGCCCGTTCATAAAGATGGCAGACAGCACAGTGATAAACTGGACTGTGATGTTCAGGGTTGCTGCAGTAGATGAGTTGTTTGTTAATGGTTGATGAGGGAGGAGAGGACAGAGGAGACGCAGAGAGGACATCCAGTGCTGTATCGTATTTTTATCGTTATCAGGATAAGTCAACATGTGCAATGTTCATATCGCAGTGGGATGCAATATAATAAAATAATGAAAGTGACTGAGGCTAGCAAAATGCAGAGATTTAGAACACGAACAATCCTGTCATTACTGCACACTACACACATAATGAAGTACAAGGTTCGTTTACACAAACAATCACTTTTGGTTAGACTGACTGAAAAAACAGAAGGTCAGTCTGCAAGCATGAATTTCCGGATGGTAGCTACAGTCTGGGAGGAAAATGAACTGCGACGCAGTGTTTAATTATGTTCATTTTTCATCATCACCGGTCTGAATTTTTGTTCTGTACTTTTGGAGATGACTTGATACACTTACTGTCAAGACTTTATAACACATCACAATTTTCCTGTCATAAATGATAATAAGACTATTATAGCATTGATAATAACATTATTGTGTTATAGACACATACTGTACATAGGACTTAAATAATTTTGAAAGATCTCCAAACTAGAAATGTAGCAGCTTTTTATTTCAGAACTCTGCTCGCCCCTCTGGATTGAATCTCTGTATCAGGACTTTCATCCTGATGTCCAGACTTTGACCACCTCAGTGTGGACCTGAGACTTAGATCTCATGGGTTGTGGCCTTCCTCCATTGTTACTCATTTACCTGCTACTTACTAATTTATTCATCTCACATGTGGTTCCTATTGCACACCCAGCCCTTCGAGGAGAGGGAGAGTTTTTCCTTGTCTTCTTCGAGAGCTTTGGGCTGGGATTTGACCTGTTGATGTCATTATGTGGGCCTTTAAAGTCCTTTGAGACAGTGTGATATTGGTCTATATTCTAGCTGTTGTTAGGTATGATAACACCAAACTGATCCCGTGTGTGTGAACATGTCTCATGTCTTACCCAGAGGCAGGGCCGAGTGAACCAGTAACGTAACGCTGCTTCTCCTCATGTGGTACTGAATGAAACTCACATCCTCACTCCCGAGCCAGTGTGAGAACAGGTTCTGGATCGTTAATCCGGCAGAACGGAACTCGTTGGGCGTGAACACGAAGCAGAGAGTGAACACCACGTAGGCCAAAGTAAAAGTTAACACTGGACTCTCCATGGTTCACGACGGTCGGCACAATTAGCACAAGTCCGTCCACGTTGACACATTTAGGTTAACACGACTCCACTTCCTGGTTGGACTGGAGATGAACGAGTTTGTGTTGTCAGCTGACCGCAAAACTAACTTGAAACGCTTTTGCCTTCTTCTTTTTCTTTTTCTTCCTCTTGTTTTTCTTTTTCTTCTTCTTGTTTTTATTTTTCTTCTTCTTGTTTTTATTTCTTATTCTTAATGTTTTATGGTAGCTGCCAAACAATGCAGTCGTGATTTACCGCCACCAAGTGGTAAGGAATAAGCATTACCATATTCCATATTAATTCCACCATGTCTAGGAAAACGAATATAATACTAACAGTTTTATTATTATCATTATTATTATTGTTATTATTATCATTATCATTATTCAGTGTTTCATAACTTATTACAGAGTGTCTTTTACCACACTGCATGATGAGAGTCATTGTTCAGCTCTATGATCCGTACTCTCAGGCTTTGTGGGAGGTAGAGGGCCTTTGGTTCAGCGTTTCCTGAATTTGTAATCAAAACTGATTATTTGCCTGTAAATAATGCCTGAATTGTGCTATTGTTCTGAAACATTGCATGCTGTGTTTCTCCTTCTCCAAACAATGAATGCTTTCTTCTGAATACGACAGGATGGTTTTCAGACATTTATTTAAACAGCTAGTAACAGTATTATAAGGCAAAATTCTTATATCACAACAACTCTAATCAGGAGAAAATCTAAAATTAATAGTTCAACAAAATGTGCCCGGAATAGGTAAATTACTTTGCTAGTGAATAGTTTGCTCAAATCCCTTTCATATTATAATTCAACATGATTTTGCAGTGAAGGGAAAGAAATGAGACTTTCACTTTCAAATAAGACATATGGAAAGTCTCAACGGTGAGCTGGTGACATTTGTGTGTTTTATGGTGAACTGCTTTCATCATAATCAGAACATGAAGCCATCTCCTTCACATTTTAGATTGATGCACAGCTTTTACCAAAGTCTCCATTTGACCCTTCTTCTCTGAGCTGAGGAAGGTGTGGTCCTGGCTCAAGTAAGTGGTGATGAATTCTGGGAAATCTCTCTTCTGAACTATTTCCAGGAACATGTCTTTTGCTGTCTCTAGCTGCTGTCTTGTCCTGAAAAACAAAGAGGGCAGGCAAACTTAGGATTTTCATTTGTTTTTGTTATCAAAACACTTTACTAATGTTTCCTTCAAAGTTTCTTTGTCTTTTACGTCTGTTAATGTGAGGGGCATGACAGACAACTTCAAAACATAAAACCTTTTACACGGGAGAGTGTCAACAGCCAATCGGGTGGCAGCTCCTCACCTGACAGAGCGACCAACACTGTTGAGCTCCGTCATCACCTCTCTGGTGAGCTCAGTCACCAGACGTCTGCTCGTCACCCTGTGGTCATCCTCCAGCTGAGCCTGATGACGGATCCACTGCCACACCTGACACACACACACATTCATGCATGACAGTAAAACAGTCACACATATACAAATACAGAAACAATATAGTATAATTGGAGCTCTCTGGTGTGGACACTACAGTTCAAAGTCCTGATCTAAGTCTGGTGAGTGATGTAATTGCTTTTAAACCTCAACATTCAGTAACTGTATTTATACTATCTGACAAATGCCTCTTTGTCAAATGTGAGTTTAATGTTTGTCACTGTCTTAATTTTGTTATTTTTGGAAACAGTGTAGATGCTTATGCAGATTCTGTTTTGGCCACAACTCAATTCAAAGTTGGGTTTGACATCATCGGCACTCATTCAGTTCAGTTTGTCTCTGAAATCATGTGTGGTCTCATTTATAACATTGTGTATGCACAAAACGGGGCCTGACACCCTAACGTGAGAATGTGTTCACCACATTTTGGAGACAGGATGTGGTGACACAGAAGGAGAGGAAGAGAAATGAAGCTGTATTTCATTCCACTGCATCACATCTAACAGAGCCAGCCACGACGTTAACATGTGTGTCTTTATGTCAGAATCATTTACCATTCAAAGGTGCACATGTAGTATTTTGAGTCCCATGTGTAAATTGGTCATGTATGAATGTGATGAAGGTAAAGTTTCTGCTGCACAGATAAATCTCAATGTTTACATTTCTGATTTATTTACTGATAACAGATAGATTGTCTGGTGACATCCTCCAGTGAATGCATTCATCATCGTGTTTCCAAACAGTCAGAGCTCGGTGGAGCACAGACACACATGGAGCATGGATCAGTTATAGTGTGTAGTGCAAGTGTAGCATGCCGAGTGTTGCTTGGCTCTTATGAAGGGGAAGTGGCAAACATTTATACGTGCACATACTTTTATAAGTAAGATATCTTTTCTTGGAGTATGTGATTCTTCTATTTTAAGCGTGCACATTACTTTACCGTGGACTCCACACAATCTTTCATATAAATGAGAGCCCTGGAGAATCCACACCCACCTGTGCTCTGGAGATCTCTGCGGTGGCTGAATCTTCTACCTGGCCTCTGTGGAAAAAGTGGCCTCTGCCTGGAAGACACAGCAGTGTGTTTCAGTAACATGGACCTCTACACAACAGTCTGTTTCAGCCATTCCTCCACACTAACTCACCACACCGCATCAGTACACACATCAGCCTACAGAGGGCGCCCTGTGCCGAGGAGAGGCTTGTTTAATAGGTTCGGTATGAGACTGGCTGCATGTCAGGAGGTTTATTTTACTCTCACGTGTCGCGTCACTTGCTTACAACGTTCATCACGACAGTTAGCTTGATAAGCAACTGACTAAATAAAATTTAATTAATGTCTGCTACACCACCAGCCATGAACTCTTAATCGAGCCCTTTAATGTAATATATCTGATTGTATCTGTCTGAGTCCGGACGTGCAGAGCGCCGATTTGTCATTCAAGATGGCGGTAAAGATAAACCGCCTGCGGTATTGCGACATAGGCAGTGTAACGAAATAATACGTTTCTAGAGTAAAGTCATTTGCAGAAGGCAATCACATTTTAATGTTGTATTTATCTTTAAATGCTAAACACAGGTTACATTGGCTTTGCTACTAATTTTCTTCCCTGTTAGCTTGGACTTGCTAAGTGTGTAGCTAATGACCGCCATCTTAAAGTTTGACGTTGTACTGTGGTCCTTCTACCAACCCTACCTCCCACAGATATATTCATTTTCAGATGTAAATACATGTGTTTGGTAGGGTAGAAATGTTATAGATTTAGTTAGATTTGTAGCTCTTACGCTTTGCAGTGTTTATTTCTTAATTTAAAGGGACAGTTAACCATTTTTGTTACAGGGCTACTGTTTTGTTTTATTCATTATGATGAAGGAGAAGGGTACTTTATTGATCCCCTCGGGGAAATTAATTTTCTGCATTCTTACCCATCCTCGAATGAGGAGCAGTGGGCTGCCAACAGATGCACATGCAAACACAGACACACACACACAACAGCGCCCGGGCCCGTCTCTAGATCTTCTACCTTTGCCGTGGTCAGGGACAGCAGCAGGAGTGATTAACCTAACTTAAATGTTTTAGTGGGTGGGGGAAACCGGAGCACCCAGAGGAAACCCACACAGACACGGGGAGAACATGGAAACTACACACAGAAAGGTGCAGAGGTCGACCCTGGGATTCGAATCCACGACCTTCTTGCTGTGAGGCAACAGTGCTGACCACCATGCATGTATGATAATTGTGTAACTGACTCATAACATGCATGTGGGACAATAATTATACCTGCATGATCAAATACATGTTCGGTGTCTCTGACTCATTCATGTTTGTCATCTATAATTGTGTTTATGCTTTTTTTATCCTGGATCCTGATACTGATACTGATCTGACTACAGGGATCCGCTTCCCTGGGTAACAACGTGTAAATATGTTAATGTACATACCTGACAGCCAAGCATCAATAAAGAGAATGCCAACTGCAATGTTATGTTTCAAGCCACGAATTGTGACTCCTCCCTGAGGAAATACAAAACTGATATCAGTGTATCATCAATCACAATACAACACATTTTACAGAGTGAAACATTACTACGTTAATTACTGCAGGTGATGAGGTGTGGACATATTACCAATGGTACAGATAGAAAAGCATTTTAACTGACTGTAGACTCTTAAATATTGAAATCAATACATATAAATATATCTGTGAATTCACTGACATGTGAAAAGAATGTCAGCAGTCATTAAGACAGATGATTTAGGATGGACATCCTCTCCAACAACACTCATGGTGCCTTTAGGCTCTGCTCCTGCTTCACTGATTTCCACTCTCCTCTGTTCTTTTAGAACCTGTCACCAGCTGTCTTAGAGTGCTTATACATCGACCTTGTTGAGTGTGCACCAATCAAACATTTCAACAGATGTGAACAGTCCTTTCACACTCAGGTGTGCTCCAAACAGGTGAACCATGGTTTCCTACATTTTAACCATAGTGCGAACCAATCAAAGGAACAATGCTATGAATTGTGAGTACTGTAAACAGAAAATATACAGTAGGCTGAGGGAGCCTGGTGAAAAAAATAACAAAAACATGTTTTTTTTAAGGTTTAAGAGGACAAAATCATTCATATAAGATATACCTTGTACTTATTTTGCCACTAATGTCCTTAATTTAAAAATGAAATTGGTTTACCTTTAGTTCATATTGGTTTATCTTTTATCATAAAATACATAATATACAGTTTACCAGTATCCAATAAAACCTGCCTTAAGTTTTTTTTTCCATCTAATTGTAATGGAATGACAGAATTAGAGGCTAAGACATGAACTTTGTTAACAGTCTGGGTGTTTCATGTGCTCTGAGAGACCCAGATCTGACCCCTAGTGGTGGAAAGCAGCATGACCACATCACGACCACGTGAGAGAAAAGTGAAGTTGATGTTATAACTACACGTTCGTAGATTCACACGGTTGTCATAGAATTACAACTAATGTCAAGCTCAGACTACACAAATTCAGAAACCCAAAAACACTGATTTGGGCTCATTTATTTATCCTGTAATCTGATTTCTGGATCGCATTGTTTGCAAGCCGTACATGTCAGCTGCCTGACATAAACATGGAAAAATGTGTGAAAATTAGTGAGAGGAGTCTCACTTGCATAGTTCCCAATGAGTTTAGTTTTACAGAGCATTTCCTGTGAAGTTCATTCACAGAGCTCCGTCTCCAGGAAGCTGTTACTGAATGGTGAAAAAGTTGTTTTTTTTAAAACCCAATAAAAAATAAAGATAAAAAATCTCAAACGAATAATTTTTTATAAACATGAATTTTTTTATCAGTGGATTGTTGTCCTGAGGCAATAGACAGCACTGTGAAATTTGTGGTGTTGGCAAATCTTGCCCATCTTTGTGTCAGTATTGTTTAAAAGTTGTTTTGAATGTACCCTATAAGTCACTGTGGTAAACATGCTGAAAAACCTGACATTATGTTTGATCCTTACAGGCCTCAGAGAATGTTTTATGACATTTTACTCTCTTTTATTTTATGTTTGTATTTTTAACGTGAGGTAGCTGAAAAAATGCGTTAGAGATGGAGCAAAGGGCGTTACGTGTGAACGCAGCCTTAGTGATGTCACAGCAAAACTATTCTTTTGTGCTCTGGAATGTATCTGAAACATCCAGACTAAGACATATATCAGCACAGACTTACTGAAGGCATGGACAGCAGGTCATCAGGAGTCACGGTGAGGTCAGCACGGACGCGGTGAAGCTGGTTATCACTGTCAGTGTGGAGCTGAAAGAGCTGAAAGATGCCAGGGATCAATAAATACAGATAACAGAGCAGCCATGTTTCTCACTGTGTTTTGAAGACGTACACACCTTCTGCATGGGCTCAATCAGGTTCAGGTCATACACCATGAAACCATCTACACCTGCCTCGATCTCCAGCAACTTCAGTCTAAAAGGTGAACAACAACAACAACACTGTTTACATCATGCCTTTTCACACTCCTTCACACCCTTCTACAGACTCTCAGCCGTCTTCATCTACTTTTCTTCATCATCTCTTTCATCTGTGTTTTAGTTTTGCATTCATCATGTTCAGATTCCCTGCTGTTCTTCTCCTGTCCAGCAGGTGCCGCCTTTGCTCCACTCTTCACCCAGTCCAGCATTCATTTCTGTTTCCTGCACTGCTGCTTCCCATATCTCATCATTTATTCATTCATTCATTCATTCATTCATTCATTCATTCGTTCCCTCTTGTCCGTGTCTGGGTCACAGTGGGCCTGGAGTTTTGATGTCAGTGTTTTTAACAGCCTGAGAGTTCGCCTGATCCCTTTCTCTCTGTGAACCTTCTTTTGCCTGGTCATTGGTTTAGAGTAAAGTCTGTTCCATTACTTTACATCCTCATTTGCGTGTCTGCTTTCAAGTCTATTGATTTATTTTTTTTATCAATATGCAAGATTATGCAGAGTAGTGGGAAATACCTGATATGGTACGGCACATATGGCGTATAAGTAATTATTTATTAAAATAATATAATTTTAGTATCCTAATAATAAAAGTATTATATATATATTTTGAATAATTATGTGTGATTAATATAATTTATTATGTGCCTGATGCAACACATTGGAATTCATCAAATAAGTATAGTAAATAACTCATTTTATTCACAAAATAATTTCACTATTCATTCATTCGATCTCAACCAGGTGCACTGAATAAAATCCTACTTTGAGGATCAGAGCTGAAACAATCAATCAACGAGCAGTACTCTCATTTCATGCTGACACTGCATGTGATATTGGGTTAGACAAATAAAGTTGACAAAAGTAGCCAGTGACTATCCTACATCCACCGGTCTATTCTTTCATCTTTTTAAGTTCCGTATTTTGGAGAACACTGGGTTAGGTTATATTAGCAGTATATTGTTCATTGTAGAGAAGAAACATTTCCTTTACATTTCTAATTCATTCAACAATGAGGGGAGAGTCTGTGTAATGGAATGCTGTTACTGCTCAGTTTCACGATCATCGTGTGTGTGTGTGTGTGTGCGTCCTGTTCCTGCCTGGTGACAGTATCCAGCACCGTCCTGTAGGAGTTGCTGTGCTGGTCCTGAGGCAGCAGCAGGGCTGCCATGCCTCCGGTGGCCAGAGCTCCACGTCGATGACACGTCTGAACCACCAAGTCCATGTAGCTACGAAGGAAATGCTTCTCCATGTTGACATATTTACTGCGGTCCGGCATCAGAAACGCCCGTCGGTGACCTGCATGACACACATCCGGGGTCACTCAGAAAACACAGCAGCAGATTCACCAGGTGACCTTCTCTGGATTTTTTTAGTTTTTTAATTTCAAATTGCTTATTGCTTCGATTGTTTTGCTCAATTGTATTATTTTGTTACAATTGGCTGCCACCCATCATAAGTATTACACTGTGTCTCATAAATGAAGGAGTTTATTTTAGACAAACTTGATCACTACTCCTCACTACTTGTGCAAAAAAAGGAACATCAATCAACGTGGTGTGGGTACTATCAGAAGTTTGTTTGTTTGTCAGGGAGAGAGAGGGATCGACCCAGATCTGTTAAATTTAATCACTGACAAAGAGAGAGCTGTGATTGGAGCACTATTGGGGTTTATGCAGTCTAAAGGTGACTTATGTTGGCACGCTTTGATACACATAAGAGTTTTAAAAGGTTTTCTTTTAGTGATTCCACAGTGTGCAGGCTAATTAATGGACCATATTTGTAAGGGTCTATCTGATAGTTTTTTCTGAGGTGAATGCCTTGTTGAAGTGAATTTATTGGAGAGTGTTTGGGGATATCTCACCAAATTTACTGACAAAGGAGGCAGAGTAATCCCAGATGCCACAGTTGAGTCCGGCCGAGTGGTCTCGCAGCTCATAGAGGATCTCTTCCATTTCAAACGATGCTAAGATGTTCTCAATCAGCACTGTCACCTTGATGCTGCCCAGTGGAAGACCCAGCTACACACACCCACAGTTAAACAGTCACACACTCTGTGGGAGACCATTCCAACCACAAAGAACAGTTTAGGAGTAAATCTGGGCCAACTTGGATGATTTTTCTATAATACATTTTAAAGAGAAAAGGTAACATTCAGAGGTGCCTGGGTCTCTCCTGCTGCCTTTACCAAGTACCTGTAGAGGGAGGACTACTGGTGAACAGGAGGGTTTGGGAGGTTTTTATGCCCCGTCTCCCGTTGACGTGTGTGTAGTTGCCCCCCCACCTAACGCAAAACCCAATGAAAAAACCTCACACAGGTAGTACTTGGTCAGGTTGTTAAAGCCAGGGCTAGGGCTCTCAATCGTTTTCAGGAGTAAAATCTGTGGTAAAAGCATTACTAGTGGTAGTATTAGTAGGAGTAGTGGTTGTAGTAGTCGTAGTATTTGTATGGATAATAGTATCAGTAGTGGTACTATTAGTGATTAGGGTAGTAGTAGCTGCAGCAGCATCAGAGACTGTGGTACCAGTAGTACAAAAGGTCCAAGTACTGCCTAGTCACCAGTTTGGTGGGAAACAGCGCCCTCTACTGTGTCTGGTTGGCACTGACAGGTGAATGTACTGAACAGGGATGTGGCAGAAAAGATTCCCCATTATTGTGCCTCTCCTCTGTCTCCCAGTCTGACATAAACACACATACATCATCACAGTGGGCGTGTTAGTGGGAGGATTGGGTGAAAGGTGTACAAGAATACGGGAGAACGTGTGCAGACCTTCTGTTGTGTCCAGACAAAGACCTTGTTCCACAGCCGAGCCTCCATGAAGCTTTCCACCTGGAAAATATGGAAGAGGGAAAACGGCCTCGCAGTGGAGGAAAGGGAGGACAGAAATCTTCTATGATAAATACAAATTACAAATCAAGTGTCTCTGTGTGTGTGTGTGGGTGTGGGTGTGGGTGTGTGTGTGTGTACTTTAGACATGTAGAAAAAGGGGCCGCTGTTGTTTTCATAAAGAGTCCGTCCACAGTGGAACATAAGGAGTCCGAAGTCAAAGAGAGGAGCAGGAGCCTCCTTCCCCTCCACCTGCAGCAGGCACAAGTAGAGCTCTAAATCAATGTCAAATGACATTCCCTCCAAAGATCCTCAACAAAATATTGAAACATTGGAAGTCTTGACCGACCCTCTGGACAGCAGCAAAAATAGAAATGTTAGTTAGTGAATCCTTCTTCATGAATTATTAAACAAATATTAAGTGAGCTTCACCAAAGTCACAATAACAAAACAAATACGGTCTGTCTGATCAAATGTCCGTCAGACATATTTATCATTGCTCTAATTCATCACATTACTCAGCTGTTTTGATTCCAGACTGCTGAAACTGGTTCCTGATGGATGAACAGCCACGGCCTTAGATGCATTTTGGAAGTTTTCCAGCTGTCTGAAATGACTTTGGATGGGGTCAAGAGTCCAGCGAACAAATGTTTGTTTAGAGAGACGGGCACGGTCACTACACAGACCTACACTTACATGCTGAGTTTACTGGGAGTAACTGAGGCTCTGTTTGAGTAACAATGAGTAACAATTACATCATCTAGCTGTTACAGGAGTCACTCTGAAGGTTGTCAGTGTAAACATAGTTTGAATCAATGCCTACAGCTCAGTAGGGAGCAGTTTGTCTGTTTTAGGCTGCATTTCTAGGTCCTAATACCCAGCTCTGATTTGTTGCCCATGTCCGCCTGCTTACATCGACTTTTAAAAGTGACCCATGTCTCATATCCCATATCACACCCACGTGCATATACGAGGGTTTGGCCACTGTTTTCAGCAGAGAGCACAGAGAGTCCTGTGTACATACAGTATATTTACATCATTAAAATGCAGAATCGTCACATTTTCAATAATGTGCCACTCACAAAGTCAGGGACTGTTTAGATGATAGATGCATTAGCAGATATCTGACTCACATCAGATTTCTTAAGGCCTGAAACAGATCTGAGAATATCCGTTACCAAGCTTTTTTCCCTGCTTACGTGTTCTTAATACATATCCGATCTGTACCACGGAATTGTGGAATCAGGTTACTTGAACTGTGTGGTGTAAAGACAGCCTTGAAGATGAAGATCTGACTAATTATGCAGAAGTTCATGAAATTCAAAAGAGTGCAAGTGTAATTAGGATGGATTTTCAACCACTTGATGAAGCACCTACGTGTCACCTTCCAGAGTGAATGAATTGAAGTGACTTATGATGAAGAATGTGCTGTCCTTACCATCATGTTGTGCTCCACCATATTCCAGGCACGGGGACGGAGCATCAACACTGGCGCCTGGGATATGGGCACCGAGTCTGTACATCCAGAGAGACGTGGATCAGTGGTGACACATGGACTGAGTGTGATTCCATATGTGGAGCACCAAGACATCGGTAACATCATCATCATATCAGGGACAAAACGAGAGTCGAAGCGAACTTACAGGGGAGGAGGTTGTGCACCGCCTTGAAAACATTGTGGATGCCGTTGATCTGGTTGTAGTATGTCGGACAGTTCCCATCATCAAAATCTACCTGTCAACACCAAAAGGGAGGAAAACAGTGAAATACATGTGTTCAGTCATGTAGTGAGATACTGGATGTGCAGGTAATTTAACAAAAAATATTCACTTTGTCATCACTGTAGCGATTAAATGACATCAAAGCATAAAAACCCTCTGAAGGAAAAGCTTAAATTATCCTCTACAGAGGAAGCGGATGACTTTTCAGCCGGTATGCACGTTTAGATTTGTGCTGCCAGCTCTTAGGTACACATTCTTCAAGCAGCACACACATCTGAATACACAAAATTCAGTGTATTCTCCTCAGTACACTCTGATCTCCGGTGATCAGTTATCAATCTGACTGTTTCCATGAAGTGTCAGGCACATCCATTGTTTCCCCACCTGTTTGATTTTTATGAGTGGACTTTCGATTATCTTCATTATATTTAGATTAGATATATTAGATTTACTTTATTGATCCCAAACTGGGAAAATCTTGTGTTACAGCAGCATCAATAGAAACATAAAATAAAATCATACGTCTTGCTGCACATGTATTATGTTCAGCAGGAACACTCAGATGATCTGCAGCACTCAGCCTTTCCAGATGTGATGTTTCACTGTAAAACTTTTTTATTTTTCATGTAACTAACAAAACTACAGTATTTTATTTGTTAAAATATGGGATTAAACTGTTTTGTGTAATGTTGGTAAATTTGGACCAATTAGGCTTCAACAGAGTTAATCATATGAACAACTCGGTGACCTGGTATTTTAAATGTATTTTCACACAGAGGAGTACGGCAGGAGTACGAGTCATCACCAGCTACAAGCCAACACTTCAGATTTGTAGCAGTGCCCAAAGTTTCCAGATCAAAGTTGGTATCAAGACTGAAACCCGATTGTTGGTACTGATCCAACCCTTTACTGAACAACACACGTGCGGTGACAGATCCACGTCAGATGTTACCTGAATGCCTTGGGCCGATGATTGCAGAGCTCTGATGAAGCGCTCTGAGTCACAGGGAGCCAAATCCCCAACATCCACATGTCTCCTCTGCAGCCTCGGGGGGACGGGCTGCACCCTCCATGTTGGGTCTCTCCTAATGTGGGCGGTGCTTTGTGGGAAGCTTGGAAGGTCACCTGACAGATCAAAGTGGGTCTTTTTGGACACTCGTAACTGCAGGACCTGAAGAGAAAACAAAGCTGAAGTCCCTGACTGCATAAAGAGGACAAAACAGGAAACATTTAAGGGAGAAACCAGCTGTCCTACCTGATCTACCTCCTTATCAAATGTAGAAATGAGCTCATGGAGGAAGAGGAGGGAGTGCTTGGTAAAAAGTGTGCTGTACTCTCCTTCCAGGCCTGGTGGGGGAGGAGATAGTTCCATTCCTGCTGCAGCCTGAAGACACAAAGTTTACATCAATATATGACAAAACGAGGCATTTTTGAAGGCCAATGAGGAAATGCAGCAAAACAACGATGAAGATTCCAGGTTCATAATCAGTAAAATCCTGATTACGGTCAGAGGTATGATATAACAAACCAATCATCAAGAGCCATGATGAATAAAAAAACTCTGGTTTTGTATTATCTTCACCAAGAAGGTTTAATTTTTGGTCACTTTTGCCTGTTTGTTTTGTCAACAAAATATCTGTCAAACTTTGAGAGATTTTAATGACCCTGATGAACAGGGTGGCCACGGTCCGAGGAGGAACCCATTCTATTCTGGGACCAGTCGGCACCGTTACCACTACATTTGATGTTTGATCAAAATGATAGTTTCTGATTGATTAGGGCCTGTTAACTGTCAGCACTGAGAGGCTGACTCACACTCTCCGAATGCCTTGGACTGATGAATGTGGAGCAAACTGGATGTCTTCATCATGACACATGGTTTACATTTGAAGAAATTAATCCAAAATATGGACACTTCCGTCTCCCATTCTTTAACAAATCATTAAATGAAGTCATTTATTTTCTACTGGATCCAGAGGAGCACCAAATATGATGTTATCATCATCCATCCATTATCTATACCATTTATCCAGTGAAAGGTAGGGTACACTGCCGACAGGTCACCAATCAATCAATCGATCACACTCCCATTCACACCTATGGGTAATTTAGATACTCCAGTTTGCCTAAGCTGCATGTCTTTGGAGGGGGGAGGACACCAGAATACCCGGAGGAAACACAAGGGAAGAACATGGAGACTCCACACAGGAACGACCAGGGTCAGTCTGGGACTCGAACCCACGACCTTCTGACAGTATGGCAACATTGCTGACCACTGTGTCGCTGTACACTATCAACCAGTTTATTCAAAATGATTTTCAAAAAAAACAGTTAAACACCGGCCAAAAAAAATGTCTTCCTTAGCTGAGAACAGAGACTAAAGGGGAACTTTAGACAGAGCTGAAAACGTTTGCATCTCTCTCTTTTTTTATAGTCTTCAGCATTCCTCGTTTTATGGTCCATTTTTCTGCAGCATAAATGAATAATAGCGAATACTTACACACACACTCCGTTGGCAGCTCTCGATCCACTCTGTGGACTTTGTTTGGATTTGTGCCGGTGAGCAGGAAACGTCTGTTTGCATTTAGAGTTTAAAGTCCTGTCTGTGTCTGTGTTTGTTCCACACATGAAAAATACAAATATAAACGCAAAATGGAAGTATAGAAGAAGAAACAGGGAGAAACAGAGGAAAGAGACGAACAGACAAAGACGTCCAGGGTTTTAAAGGGATCTGTTAATCAGTAAACATTTCTGTAACTTGTCCAGCTCATCCAAACTGTCACAGAGGGTAACCTGTCACTGCTATGTGTCCGTATAACAGGGTTGGCTATAACATGGCGTTCTCTGTTAGAGTGTTGTCGGCTCTTTCAAACACCACCATTGTGAAAAAAAGTGTTTGTGACTACAACAAAAGTGAAACTGGAAGTAACAGCAGTGCATCGCTATATCGCTGCTTTAGTCAAATATTTTCAAGGTTTTTAGGAACCATATTAGTCAAAAGTGATTATTGTGCATTGTTAAAGTGCAAAAGATCATTAAAGTCAATTGATGATCTGTCAGACAAATGCTTTAAAAATAAAATGCAAATATATTAAGTGGTACAAATGAAAAAATTAAATAAAATATTTAATAAATATATAAAGGAGTGTACCGTATTTCTATAGCACTACAGTGTTTGCCTGCCATTCACCCACTTATACACACACATTCACAGACCGACAGCCGAGGTAACCATGCAAGACCCTCTGGCTCTGGGAGCAACTTGGGGTCAGGGTCTTTCTCAGGGACCTTCAACAGGGGATCAAACCGGCAACCCTTTGATCACCCAGTGATAATAATAATAAATAAATAAATAAAATTGTGTACAAAAATTCAGACAAGAAGGCTGTAATGTGGATCATGACAGATGGCAGACTACACAGATGGGATTTTGACCAAAAATTTGATTTGTTGTAAATCAATTTTGCTTTTGCACACTGCACAACAAATTTCAGAGATGGAATTATATATTCTGTTTGAAAAAAAGTACATTTTAAGATGGAAGTCTGTCCAGGTATGGCCTTTCCTTGTTCTCAGTAGCGTAACAAAATATGGCTTAGCCACAGGTACACTTCAGAGATGTGTATTTATTTACAGTGCCAAAATCCCCATCTGTGACAAAAACCTGTGTATGTACAAAAATAGTGCAAGAAACAAATAAAAGTAATTATATACACAAGTTGGAAATATCAACCAAAACATTAACAACTACTTATCACAGCGAATGAGCTCTCGAATATCACCTGCAGCCTTTGGATTCGGCTACTCAAATCGAGTCAAGTCAGTGATAACTGAAGCCCCTTTTCTACCTGAGGCCCCTCCCCCAGTTTGTACCATTCAATCTGCTCAACCCATCTCTGATCCAATGGCCAATACAAACATACACACACATACAGTATACACATGTTTCTGTAAATTATTGAAGAACGTTCATGTCTGACTGGTGAATGTTTTCACGGGTTGAGCTTGGCCCAAAACAGAGGAGATTAATGTCGAAATACTGGAGAAAGGACACAATGATAGAAAAAAGACAAATATTCATGCAAAATAAAAAGGTTAATGAAGGCATTCTAAGGCACAATGAAATTATATAAGAACTAAAATACGAGAACCAGGTAAAAATCAGAGATCTGCTGTGATGACATCACAACTCAGGGATGCACTGAAGAGGATATGACTTATTTAAAGGTGTCATATTATGCCCCTTTTCCACAAGTTAAAATAGTTCCCAGGTGTGTTAAAGACATGTCTGTGACATGCTTCGGTCAAAATTGCCTTTGGATCAAATATTGTAGTTCTCTCTTCATCAGCTAAAAACAGCTCTGTTCAGAAAGGTCTGTTTTAAGGGCGTGTCTCTTTATTGTAATGAGCTGCACCTGACCACGCCTAGTTCACGTCAATCACTCTGGAAGGGGCTGCGGCTTGAGCTCCGTAGCCGTCCTGGTAGCCATGTGCTAATGTGTACACTGGCTCGGTCATGGATGGCAGAAGCTCTGCTGTTCAACCCTACCAGTTTGAGCCAGAATCTGACCCAGAGGGAGAGGCTCCGGAGGCTAGGAGACGAGAGGAGGGATAGTGCTCTTAGTAGTCATATGTTGTAGCAGGTCTTCAGGAACAGGGATCGCCAGGACTGCATCAGTGTAGGGTGCCGGGTCCACAAACACCTTCTCGAAGATGAGATCCATCATGTCCGCTACATACCCTGTTTTATACAAGAAATGCACAAAGACATTGTTTACTTTTTTTTCAGAGACTGAAAGTGTTTTGCTCATTACTTCCTGACACTTTATCTAAATTATTATTTTTTCATAAGGTTTTTTGTGTGTGTGTGTGTGTGTGTGTGTATTACTTTATACAGTTATTTATTGTTGAAATGTTTATAGATTGTAAGTGCAACAAGTAAAAAGAAATCCTTTAGTTTTGGTATAAAAAAATAAAAAGTAAACTCTTACCGTATGTCGGCTCTGTCTTTAGGGGTTTTGCTCTACACTCTCCCTTCAATGCCTTCGGGAAGTGCACCTTGAAGAGGGGTACACCTTGGTCCGTCTTTGCTTGTGGTCGGTCGGCGTTTTCGTCGTAGTACATCGCCGTCAAGTAGAGTCTGTAATAACAAAAGAAAAAAATCTAAAATGTCAGAAACTTTAGGCTACACACTTCAACAAAGTTCAAGGTAAG
>OMNV01025452.1:0-11332 GCA_900303265.1 Brotula barbata
TGTGTGTCTCTGTGTGTGTGTTTTTGTGTGTGTGCGTCTGTGTGTGTGCGTCTGTGTGTGTGTCTCTGTGTGTGTTTTTGTGTGTGTGTGTGTCTGTGTGTGGCTGTGTGTGTGTGTCTCTGTGTGTGTGTTTTTGTGTGTGTGCGTCTGTGTGTGTGCGTCTGTGTGTGTGTCTGTGTGTGTGTTTTTGTGTGTGTGTGTCTCTGTGTGTGTCTCTGTGTGTGTGTGTGTGTGTGTGTGTGTGTCTGTGTGTGTGTGTCTCTGTGTGTGTGTTGTGTGTGTGTGTCTCTGTGTGTGTGTTTTTGTGTGTGTGTGTCTCTGTGTGTGTCTGTGTGTGTGTGTGTGTCTCTGTGTGTGTGTGTCTGTGTGTCTCTGTGTGTGTGTCTCGTGGCCATCGAGCCAAAAAAATGAAATATGGACATTGATTCATCATGTAAGATGAAAGAACATTGGTTCCATTGTTCCTTGAAACAACGATCTCAGAGCCGCTTCACACCAAGAAGGAATTTTAGATTGTTGGCACAGAAATTCATCCACAGCTCTACTTCTTGACAGATGAAATGAAAAGACGGATAAAGGCGTTGTGGACCATGTGGGGTCCCGTTTGTTGAATGTGGAGGTCCAGGTTGAATATTATCTCTCATGTTAACAGACAGTAATGAGCTTTGGGTCTTTTGGCGTCACTCCCGGTCGGGTTCAGACCTTCGTACTGCACCATCTACTGGTGGGAGTCTGAGGAGGAGACACAGAGTACAGGATGAGAGCTGGACCACCGGTTCACACAGGAACACCTGTCAAGTCCACGTGCCTCCTTCACGCAAGAGGAGGTTAACCAGGCGGGTCTATCTACCCCCCCAAGACAAACCAACGCTAAAACTTCGAACACCGTCTGCCTCCGATGATCTGAAAATTCATCCAACTCCATTAGGCCAAGAGGAGAAAACAGGAAGAGGAAATGAGAGAGAGAGGAAGATGATCTGGAGGTATGAGTGTGTGTGTGTGTGTGTGTGTGTGTGTGTGTGTGTGTGTGTGTGTGTGTGTGTGTCTGTGTGTGTGTGTGTGTGTGTGTATGTGTGTGTGTGTGTGTGTGTGTGTGTGTGTGAGTGTGTGATGGCTGCCCTCTGCTCCTCATAGAGGATGGCTAAGACTGCATAGACTTCATTTCTCTGGGGGCATCAAGTCCACTTCTTTCTGTCTTGTTCTTTCTCTGATTCTGTTATTTGGCTCTTTAACAGTTGAATATGATATTTTAAATCGCTGTAATTTTTCAAAGATCCGTTCGAATGATCTGAAACGTGTTGAGTAACATTTACTTTAATGACCCTTTGGAAATGTAGAATTGATTTCGGTGTCTAAATGTTGAGACAATGAATGATTCAGGGAGGATTACTGAGAACCTCATCAAGTGTCTCATGGATAGCAGCAACCGTACCGTGGGGTTGGAGCGTGGGATAACCTCCACCAGCTCGTCTTCGTGGGGCAGGAAGGAAAATCACTTGGATTGTGGCTACAAAAAGGTTGATTCTTGAGGTTATTTTCTAATGACGTACGCGTTGATGTGATTGGCAGCCGATTCCAGCAGCTCCGTAGTTATTCATTGTTTTTGTTTATATTTTCTTAACATTGCTTTGCGTTGGTTGTACATTGTATGGATGATATGTGGACCTCGGCCGTAACGGCTCCTGCTCTGCTGTATGGCAGCAGGAAACCTTTTTATTCAAGGGAGATGCTTCGCTCCCTGAGAGCGATAGGACGCGACGGCAAGGTTCACCCCATCCTGGAGGAACTGAGGCACAGGTATCAGGGTAGTGGGGCCGGAGTGAAGCTTAAGGCTAAGATGAAGGCTCACTGGCGAGCATACGAGACCTTTATTCCCTCGGTTTGGACGAGAAACGCGAACTCCATCACAAACAAGACAGACGAGCTGTCTGCCTTGATCAAGACCCAGAGGACCTACAGGGAGTGCAGTTTACCATGTTTCTCTGAAACATGGTTAACGAGCAACGCTTCGGGCACTAATGTGGATCTACTACAGTGAGAGCGGACAGGGACGCGAAACTGAGCGGCAAACGGAAGGGAGCAGAGACATCAAGAAGAGAGACACCGAACGGCTGGACAGACTGGGGAGGAGAGCTGGCCTAGTTGTGGGCCTGGACTAGAGTCCATTGTGACCGAAGCAGAGAGAAGGACCCTGGACAAGGTGATGTCCATCCTGGACAATGTCCACCACACTCTGCATACCACCTTGGACAGGCAGAGGAGTTTGTTCAATGACAGTCTGCTGTCCCTGTCCTGCTCCACGGAGAGACTCAGGAAGTCTTTTGTCCCCCAGGCCATACGCCATACAAGTCTTCCCTGAGAGGGCGGGGGGTTGACAACACTGACTGCTAAATCGGATATTTAACACAGTACTGTTGTTATTTATGTATGTATGTATACTGTACATACAGTATATACATATATCTGTGTGTGTATCTATTATATTGTTACATGGGTTGGTTATATTTCATTTTATATTATATTGATTTATGATCTATTTCTATCTCTCTCTATCTATAACAGTTTGAAATTATTCTTTTCTTACTACACAATTGGAAAGAAACAGAAAAGTCTTGTGATTGACAGATGAACTGTAGATCCTTTCTGTCCCTCTGTTTGCCTTCCTAGATGATAACCTGAGTGAAGATGACCTTGGCGAATGTGAGACAGAAGACCCTCTTCATGAGAATACTGAGGCTCCTCATCCTGACATTATCACAAAGAAGAAGAAGAAGGACGACATCTGTGTGAGGTCGGTGCAGGAGGAGGCATCAGAATGGCCTCATTTCCTCTATTTGACTAAAAACTACAGAGGCCCTTCACACTTTCATCACCAAAAATGACTCGACTACCACAGTCCAAATGTCCTCTGCAGACGTCCGTGTTGCTGTTTCCATGATCCAGTGGACTGATTACTGATAAACGACTACATTTCCCATCATGTCGGGTCCTAATTAACTGGAGTATTTTCCTCCTTATGGCCGTCTAAAGTGACCTGACATGAATAGATTGACAACAGTTTCAGCCAATAGAAAATCATCTGATGATTCCACAGCGGTATGAAAAGCGCTAATTTATCAAACCTATGCCCTGTAATGTCCTGCACTTTTGACGGTGATGCGGATTTCCATGTCCCAAGTCACCGAGTTAGGGGTTTAAAACCACACAGTTACTGGACTTATAATAATACACAAACATGAATGGCCATTTTGGCTTCCATGTAGCAGCTCTGCAGGTCTGATGATCTGTTCTGCTGTGTTTTTTGACATTGCCTGTGAATCGTCCTTTTGCTGTGGGTGTAGACTCATACGAGAAGTGTGAGGCTGTTGTCTTAATGTAAAAGTGCTGTCAGTGATAATGATCCTAATTCAGTGATATCTTCCAAAACATTCGTAGAAAGAGGAAAAAGGTCAGCCTGAAAGTAGAAGGGGACGGCACAGCAGAAGGAGCTGCAGAGCCACAGGAGGAGCAACACGAATGGAAGGAGGAAGAGAAGGAGGATTTGAGACAGAAGAAGAAATCAGACGACCTCTGGGCCAGTTTCCTGTCTGACGTTGGCTCCAGACCCAAAGGCATTACATCTGACCCACCACCTAGCAGCACACAGAAGGTACAGAGACCCCGCTCACCACCATTTTACTCTCAATATAGATAAACAAAGGATGCTTACATTTTTTCTTGGTCTTGTGATGCATTTAGTGTCTTGTGAGGTAGAATTTCTTACAACAGAAAGCCTCTGAACCAGTTAACCTCTTAAGTTATACTAGAGTACACATGTCTCATTTGCAACTGTCTTTCTTCTGAGTAAAAGGGACTCTAGAGAAACAAACATGTGTGAGAGTCGTCTAGCTGCAGATGTTAAGTATCAAATTGAATAATAACTGCATTCAAGTATTCCTGTTGCTCTCAGAGTAAAGTAAAGTAAAGTAAAGTAATTATTTACTAAAATATTTCCAGTCCACTAAAGCAGTCTTGCCACTATTTACAGTCTAAGCTAGTTTTGTGTCTCCCACAGGCTGATTCTTCAGTATTGAAGGATTCTCCTTCGTGTACGGAACCTAAAGCATCAGGACCTGCTACAGTGACCATTACTAAAGTCTTTGACTTCGCTGGAGAGGAAGTCCAGTATGGCTCACCCTCACATCACTGCAGCACTCGCCCATTTTCACACACCTTTCCAAACTGATTTCTGCATTCATTCCATATCAGATCAGATATTCTCAGATCTCAGTTAAGTTTAGGTTTTTCATTATTATAAAATATTGCACGGTAAAAAATAAATAAATATATATATATACACATATATATGTATAAATTGTGTATGAGAGGGATTCCGCTTAAATTCTAGATAAAAAGGTATTGCGTCATTCCTGACATTGCTGGAAACACAGAATAAACTTTTGCAGTCTGTGTTTAAAAAAACCAAAGTGAATCTCTGAGCTGATGGTTTGTCCAGTTGTTGGTCTGAGTCACGTGTCTCAGCCAGCCAAAGTGGAAGTTTAGGTGTTTGCTGCAGAGGTGCATGATGTCTGGTGAACCTGGGCAGACACCGTAACCTTCATTTGAACTGAATTTGTTTGTACGTTACAGAGACTGGGTGTCATTCGACGTTTCATTGCTGGTCTGGTCTCGTAGATGTTGCACGGATTTCTTCATTTTACTGTCTATGAAACCAAAAAGAACGTGTAGTGAATGTTTGGAGAGCAGCACGTGTCTTTGTTGTCCGCTAGAGGACAGACTGACAAATTGTAAACAAACTGACCGACTGATAGAAAGTCAATGTCTTTGTGAACACACTAAGCAGGACGTGCCACAACATTAAAACATTTAGTCAATCAATTCAGATCGTAGTTCCAGTTATTTTCTGAATCACACAGTTAGTGAATGGCTGTTATTCAGCCAGCAGCCTTTACATTTAGCTGGAGGTTGTTGAAGATGAATACTTTCAGTTACTTACAATACTTTCATTCAAAAATATGTCCTTTATCAAACGTCAAACTCTCAGTAGAGACGGGAAAAAGGCGAGAGGGCTCATCCTGTAACGGCTCAGTCTCAGAAAACAATGTCGCGTCTGCTCCACAGCACGAACGACAGGTGGCACGACACAACCAACTCATTATCCACAATTTAATTATTTGGCATATATAAATTAACTTCTGTTAACCAGGAACAGTGCAAGATCTTCAGGTAGGCCGACCCTGAAGGGGACCCAGTGGCCCTCTGCTCCAAACTTGGATTCTTCCTACAACATTGCACACTAGTATTGCGTTAGTTTAACATAGCAACGTTGTTACACACCGCATACAAATTGTATCGTGACCAAAGTTCATTTTTTGTTTTATATGGCAACACGAGGAAACCGTTGACGTGATTTCATTCTCTTTGGCATTTTATTTTATTTTATTCATTTAGTTTTTAAGTTATGGAAAATGTGCGATCAAACACCTTTCATGAACTTTACAGAATAGAAAGAATCATGTTTTAGAAATGCCCAAATGTTTTAATTGTTTGATTATTTCTTCTCAGGAAGTTTTGTGACCACGATGTATAAATACGTCCCCTGGATGCACCTTAATCCAGAAATGTTGTCTCTCAGGGTCAGTAAAGAGGTTTCTGCCAACTCCAGAGAGGCCAAGAACTATCTGAAGAGCAGCAATACTGAAGAAGAGGAAGAAAATGAAGAAGAAAAGGAGAGCTCGTCGTCATGGCAACCACAGCTTTCTGGCCCCAGGTATGCTCTCATCTTCATATTGTCAGTATAGCCGCCTGTATTCCTGTATCGAAGTGATTTGAGATGAAGCTTTTCCGTTGAATCGTACCGAGATGTACAGTGGCACGCGTCCTTTTTCACTTCAAATTAAGGGGGCCCTTGGGGGATGGGGTGATAGGAGCTCAGGGAACCGGGTGTTCCGAAGTGGTTTGAAAAAGGGGGGAAAGCGAGGAACCAAGGATTTCTGTTTTACCAGACTCACAAACCCATTATCACCACTGTCCTGTAAGCAGTGGAACTAAACCGGTAAGTACGTTGCACTGAGCCGTCCGTTACAGCTTGTTGTGTGTGTCTGAACCCAGCGGAACCACAAGATCCACAAAACCTGTCTTAAGATCGGACTCGGAGTTGGGGTTCATCTCAGCTGGTCCTGTTGGTGATCTGTGCGTCCACGACCACCTGCAGCATAGACCAGTGTGTAATATCGCCCCACACCGATAGGTGGCAGAGGTTCCTTTATGAGCTGTCTACTAGTTATTCCTTCAGAAAGTTGCTCTGAAACCCATTCGTGTGTACGGCATATGTCGCACAACGGCTCATTTTCGCTGTGCCAAGCTAATTGGCACGTGCCACAGAGATCCGCGCCCCGTACGTGACAGACGCACGGTCCAAAGGTAACTCTGGTTGAACTTTGAGGTAGTTGGACGCAGCAAATAGATAAAGCTGAACACAGTATTTTGGGAAAAATGTTTTGGAGATGAATCAACTCCAACGTACGGCGCGACACCAAAACACCTTCCCAACCGTGTGGCCCGTCCGGTGGTCTCTTGGTATTATGCTACGTGTCTCGCCTACGGTTTGCACGGACCTTTGCTCTGTGCGCTCTACCCAGCGACACGCCTTAAGACGCTCAAACAGAGGATTGGCACCGCTGCTTTATTGATAGAAGTTGACACATGCTGTTGTGTTCGTGATCAGTTTTCTCTCCTGCTGCTCGGTCGGCTGGTCAATAATCAGCGAACGGTCACTATGGATGATTTTTGGGGTGTAACGATTCATCCACTGAATCGATGCATTGATTTAAATTCAAACGATCCAACTACATCAAAAAGTAAACAGAAATGTGTTCCTGTTGTCTGACTTCTATCTAAAATCGTTTGCAATGCAAAGAATTGATTGTCTTGAAATGAAGAAATGATGCCGCGTATTCAGCAGGACTGAATATTTCACCCGTCTAATGTTTACTCGTCCAGGAGGGTGGACATTATTCTGCCGTCAAGCTCTACGACGTATGCAGCCACACATCTGTTAGAAACAGCACGAGAAACATCACACATCGATGGTTATATAGGACGGCCATTTTTCAAGACTTATTTTACAAAAAAGACTCACAACTTGGATTAAAATACACTTTTTGGTTTTTCAGTGGCCAAACTTTTATCGCACTTCCAGTAACGTTTCAAGTGTAATTGTTCCCTGATGAGCACTGTGTGTGTGTGTGTGTGTGTGTGCTTTAAATGAACCAACATTGTCCTTGTATCGTGTTGCCAAGCACGTATCATGAGGCGTATTGTATCTTTTATTACTTTGATGGTTTTATTTATTTTTTTGAATAATCTAGAGTTTCTTTTAATTAATAATCCAGTATTTTTACTAACTGAAGTCTTCAGCAGGTTATTCAGCACAGCACAAAGCAAGAGCAAGAAAGAAAGAGAGAGAGAACAGTACACATTTAATCCATCCTAACTATGAGGAGCAGTGGGCAGCACACACACACACACACGCACACACACACACAGCACCCATACACCAACTCCAGATTTTCCAGGTAGTTCTTTGGTCAAGGACACTGGCAGAGTGATTAGCCTAAGAAACATGAAACAAAGCAGACGTGGGGTGGTGGTGGACCCTGGGACTCCAACCCAGGACCTTCTTGCCATGGGCCACCTGATGATATTAATACAATAAATATGTAAAAACATCACATTAGAAGCAAACCGAAACATATGTTTGAGTTATTATTCAGTCTGTTCACTACTAGAAAGCGGCATGGTCAGTTGTGTCGAGACATTAGGGGCGACGTGGTTTAGGTGGTAAGGTGATCACCTAGTGATCGAAGGGTCGCCGGTTCGATCCCCGGCTCATCCACGTCTGAGAAAGACCCGAACCCAAAATTGGGGCAAGTGGTCCTTGCATGGTTACCTCGGCTGTCGGTGTGTGAATGGGTGAATGTGAGGCAATGTGGTCTAAGGACTAGAAAAGGCTCTAGAAATGAGGTCCATTTACAGCGTTCTGCACAGAGCGTGAACTTCTGAGGATCGGAGTCTAGTCTGAATGATGATGATGATCCTGTAGAAACAAACTGAGTCAGTCATCGCTGTAGATATCAACATAATGTCAGAGTAGAAGTACCAAATGGGCGTCATCATCATCATCATCATCATGATGATGACGGGGTGAACTCTGTTGTTCACTGTACTAGCCACATCATTAGTTTTGGTTGCCATTTTAGAGTTTTGTGGCTGTGCACATCTACATTCAGACGGGAAACAGGAAATCATCCTCCAACCGACAGGAAATGGCTTTAGGGGACAACATATTGCACTTCCTATTCATCCTGCGTGTGTGCGTGTGTCCAGCAGAACAGGAAGGAGCTGTCGGCACCCTCCTGTACTCCATGTCTGCGTGGTCAGACTAAGATAAATGTGCATCAACATCAAAGTATCTTTCCATATCTAAAGCACTGCGTTAGTCTCACAGACAGACCAAGCAGAGCATATATTTCCTCCGTATGTAGCCCTGAAGAATGTCAGCGTCTGCTAGATGACGTAGATGATGTAAAGTCAATAAACGCATGATGTGATTACAGAGTTCAGGTCTCACCGTCTAATGTTAGAGTCACATGACGGTGCACAGCTGGGCTGGAAACGGCCATATTTAGTTGCGTGTTGATGTATTGCCATTTTTTGAAAGTATTACAATGATGGTTCACAGAAAAAACACGACTTTTCAAAGACGTGAAAACAAATGTGTTCCATTTTTTTTGCTTTGTAAGCTAGTTTTCGTTAACATCTTCAGGTGAGGATTACAGGAGAATACAAAAGTATTCCAATAAACTAAATCAAGATTAAAGATCTTGGGACTGTTGAGCAACGATCAAAAAGTAACACACATGTCAAGGTTACAAATAGTCAGGAGACAACAATACTAAACAAAAGCATCTGAAGCCACAAGCAGGAAGTGTGAGGCCCAAAGGCCCACATGGTTCTAGAATGAAATGCTGTGGTACCATCTGACATCTAGGCTGAAGTGTGTGAAGCATGTTGGGGATAAATTGTATTTTGCACCATCTTCCCATCTTGACTCAGTGTAGCAGGATAAAGGTGTTTGAAGTTGTTTTTTTATATTCATTTTCTGTTACAGACTGATTCTAAAATGTATTAAATTCATTTTGCCACTCATCAATCAAAATGAAAACTATTTTAGAAGATTTTGCAAATGTACTGAAATTCAAAATGTGAAATAAGTTCCGTTTCCTTGCATTGAGTGTGTGCTGCTTGTGTTGAATGAACCCATCGTTCTGTTTGTTCTGGTCTGTCAGCAGAGTCCGCCTGGCTGCAGGTAGACAAATGGCTGTAAAACAAGCAAGCGACATGTGCAAAACAAGTATCGGTCCTTCGGTAGTACCACGAGTCCCACGTGGGCCCCGGTCACCCCGCAGGGTGAACGGGGCTGTAAGTCAGGTTGGGTCTTCTCTCCATGGGGACGGGCCGACGTCACAGTCCGGTGTGTTTGGCTGCAGCAACATCAAACTAATTCTAGTCATATTCTAGCACACATTTCAGGAGCAGGGACACATTCACAAAAAATCACAGCCCCTCATCCAAAACAACTAACGAGTGATGCAGTGTTCAAAACCAACCGTTCTAACGCTCTAACGCTCTAACGCTCTAACGCTCTCAATGTCAATTCAACACAGCCGTGATCAAATTAGAAATGCCGTTGATTGATAGCCTTCATCCAGAAATATGAATATAACAAAGGTCAACCTGTGTTGACGTCGTGTGGACTTTCACCTGACTGAACAGCTACAGTCTGTAAAGTTTTATCAATCATTTAGCCGCAGTGAGTCAACATGAAGTTACACAGCAAATTTGGAAAAGTCATCAAATGTAGAATGTCCAACTACTAAAACCTGTGACCAAAACACCAACACAGCCAAGTGTAATTATTGATGTAGAAGTACTGACGTGACGGCTGACAACAGGGTCTCAGAGTCCCCAGAGTGTCTGGCAGGAGGTGCCAGAGAGACACACATTTGTTTTTTTGTTTTCCCTGGACGCCTTTCAATATTTTACAAATTGTAGAAAAACTTGAGCACATGTAGTCTACGTGCAGCTGTGTTGATAGACAACTGACGCCATGAGCAGCCACTCCTTCACGTTTGGTCTAAGCAGATACTATCTTGATAGTGAAAACATGTAAACTCCTGTATCAGTGGGACATCATCGGCCCAGTGGGTCCAACTGATGGGTGAAGTCCTGCTGCTGTTGCGTATCGTGAGCCTTTGTTGCCATCTTAAGGTTTTGTGACAGGAAATGGGAAATTTTCATCCAACAGAATGGAAATGGAGGTACATGAAGACGTATGGGACGTCCTACATCTTGTCTACGGGTTCTGATTTTGGCCTCGTTCCATCCCTGTGCTTAACATGATGATGATGGTCGGACAGCAGACTGAGCCAAACTGCTTCATTTTGCTGTCGTCGTTTAAAGATGGCCTTTTTGTGGTTGCAGTGCCAAGCGACCTGGCAGCATGTCCAGCATCCTGAACCGAATCGGGGGAAAGAAACAGAAACTGAGCACACTGGAGAAGTCCAAGATGGACTGGGACGCTTTCAAAAGCGAGCAGGGCATCACGGAAGAGCTGGCCATCCACAACAGAGGCAGAGACGGGTGAGACTATCGATGCTTCCATCACTATCAATGGGCAGCAGAGGGAAGGTGGTAAAATACACTTTTTACATCCTTATACAAAGTCCTGCACTTTGCTCCTGCCAGCCAAGCCAGTTAGTGTGTGTGTGTGTCTGTCTGTCTGTGTGTGTGTTAGTGTGTCTGTCTGTGTGTTAGTGTGTCTGTCTGTGTGTGTGTTAGTGTGTGTCTGTCTGTGTGTGTGTGTTAGTGTGTCTGTGTGTTAGTGTGTCTGTCTGTCTGTGTGTTAGTGTGTCCGTCTGTGTGTGTTGTGTGTGTTAGTGTGTCTGTGTGTTAGTGTGTCTGTCTGTGTTGTGTGTTAGTGTGTCTGTCTCTGTGTGTGTGTGTTAGTCTGTCTGTGTGTTAGTGTGTCTGTCCCTTTAAGACGTAATGACTTGTTGTTGGCTGCATGATGATGTCAGTATTGTTTAAAATGATGGCTTCACAGTGGATTACTATGTATGTGTGTGTGTGTGTGTGTGTGTGTGTGTGTGTGTGTCTGTGTGTGTGTGTGTGTGTGTGGACCCATGTCTGGGCTCAAACAAAGACAAAGATGATGGTTCCATATGTACAGTAGGTTATGGAGGGTAAACTACAGCAATGACTGGATGGA
>OMNV01025457.1:0-29535 GCA_900303265.1 Brotula barbata
TCTTTCTCTTCTTTAAGAGGTTTCTTCACCTCTTTCTTTTCCACAGATAGTTTCTTCACCTCTTTCTCCTCCACAGATGGTTTCTTCACTTCTTTCTCTTCTTTAGGAGGTTTCTTCACCTCTTTCTCTTCTTTAAGAGGTTTTTTCACCTCCTTCTCCTTCACAGATGGTTTCTTCATTTCTTTTTCTTCTTTAAGAGGTTTCTTCACTTCTTTCTCTTCTTTATGAGGTTTCTTAACTTCTTTCTCTTCTTTAGGATGTTTCTTCATCTCTCTCTTCTCCACAGATGGTTGTTTGACCTCCTTCTCCTCCACAGATGGTTTCTTCACTTCTTTCTCTTTTTTAAGAGGTTTCTTCGCCTCTTTCTGCTCTTTGGGAGGTTCCTTCAACTCTTTCTCTGCTTGAAGAGTTTTTTTCACTTGTCTGTCTTCTTTGGGTGGTGTCTTCATCTCCTGCACAGATGGTTTCTTCACTTTTTTCTCCTCTTTCGGAGGTTTCTTCACCTCCTTCTCCACAGGTTTCTTTGCCTCTTTCTCGTCTTTAGATGGTTTCTTCACCTCCTTCTCTTCCACAATTGGTTTCTTCACCTCCTTCACTTCTTTAGGAGGTTTCTTCACCTCTTCCTTAAGAGTTATCTTTACTTCTTTCTCTTCTTTAAGGGGTTTCTTTAGTTCTGTCTCTTCTTTAAGAGGTTTCTTCACTTCTTTCTCTTCTTTGGGAGGTTTCTTCACCACCCTCTCCTCCAGAGATGGTTTCATCAATTCTTTCTCCTTTTTAGGTTTCTTCACCTCTTTCTCTTCTTTGGGTGGTTTCTTCGCCTCCTTCTCTTCCTTAAGAGGTTTCTTCATCTCCTTCTCTTCTTTCAGTGGTTTCTTCACCTCCCTCACAAGAGATGGTTTCTTCACTTCTTTCTCTTCTTTGAGAGGTTTCTTCATCTCTTTCTCTTCTTTAGGAGGTTTCTTCACCTCCCTCTCCTCAACAGATGGTTTCTTCTCCTCCTTCTCTTTTTTAGATGGTTTCTTCACCTCCTTCTCCTCCACAGATGGTTTCTTCACTTCTTTCTCTTCTTTCAGTGGTTTCTTCACCTGTTTTTCCTCTTTAATTTGTTTCTTTGCTGCTGTCTCTTCTTTAGGTGTTTTCTTCACCTCTCTTTCTTCTTTGTGAGGTCTTCTGATGTCTTTCTTTTCTTTAGGGGGTTCTTTCACCTCCTCCACTGAGGGCTTCTTAACATCCTTCTCTTCTTTGGGAGGTTTCTTTGCCTCCCCTTCTTCTTTATGAGGTTTCTTTACTTCCTTCTCTTCTTTAGGGGTTTTCGTTATTTCTTTCTCCTCTTCAGGTTTCTTTGCTTCTTTGTCCTCTGTAGGTTTCTTGACTTCCCCCTCCTTGGGCATTGGTTGTTCTATATAATCATGAAATTGTTATTATGGTTGTGAAAAGATACAACTAGGAGGCACTTGGAGACCATTTATTTCCACCAAGACCGAACTGTCCTCCAATTATGATGAAATTAAATGTAGTATTGACTAGACCATCAACACAACTGCCCCACTGACAAACCAACAATTTTTGATTCTATCATGACCAGTTGTCATACTTTTTCCTTTAAAATACAACAAACATCAGCTCTCTACAACAGTCATGTGCTTCATGGTTTAAAGGTAGGGTAGCAGGGAGTAAGAAGGATTTTGAAAGTATGTAACCCATACAATTCCTCACCCTCACTTTAGTAAAGGTGAATGAAATCATTGGATGGGTTTATTTCAGGTTTACTAGAGTTACAGATGCTTTATTATATTGTTCACAGCATTTGATTTATTTAGAGCTTTCAGGGTGTTTAAATGATTTCTTCAAATACACCAAACTGTGAAAGAAAGACCTACCCTCCCTTAAAGTCATTTCCATCGTTAATTTTGGTTACCTTCAGTTTGTGGCCCTTCTGGTTTCTTCTCAGCGGGTTTTGCCTCAGGTTTGGCCTCTGTTGGCTTTTGTTCTTCTGGTTTTCTCTCTATCTTTTTATCAGGTGTGGGTTCCTTTTCTTTTTTCTCATCTTTGGTTTGTGGAGCTTTGAGGTCTGTTCAGAATAACAAAGCTTTATAAGGGATCAGGTTAACTCAGTGATATTGTGCACTCGAGGTGGTCAGTGACATAACATTACATTCAATCAGGCGTTCTTTGACTTCCTTCATTGCTTCCATTTCTGTTTGTGTCTTTTAGAACTAAGGTATATCATATATATACTGTATACGTATCATATATCAAAATATGTAAAGATATTGTACAGGTCTTTACAGTTGTAGACAAGTTGCATCAGCCACGCATAAGCACTAGAGCCATCAAAAGCACAGCATATATTCTATCTTGTAAAAACAATTAATCTAATAGACTTTGTGGAAGCATGAACATCCAATCAATGAATAACTTATTTTATCTGATTAATATATTCTATATTTCAGACAATGACAAAACATTACGTCCTTTTCATAGCATCAGATAAGTGGGAATGAATCACATTGCTAATTGGAATTACTGTAAAATTTTGTGTTTACACAGCCTAAAACCTATGGCTCAGCTACATAAGATGTAATGAAGGTAGCTATTTGTTATTCATGGTTACTTTCAATCTCCTGGTTCACGTCATACGTTTTATGTTGGTCACACAGAGCTACCAGGGCTTGCAAATAGGTAAATAATACTCAGTGCTAATGACTGGCTGTAGCTAACAGCCAAAGCTAATCGTTAGCCGTTACAGTTAGCTACAAAGGTTATCTTAGCTAACAGTTGGCTGCAAATGTTTTCTTAGCTAATAGTATGCTGCAAATGTTATTATAGCTAACAGTTACCTGCTATCTTTATCTTAGCTAACGGTTAGCTTGGCTGTAACTAACAGACAGTTGCATGTATAGAGTATTTACCAATTCACAAGCATATATAGTGCTGTTTCATGTGCCCATATGTCACCATGAAATTACATTTTAGCTGTTAGTTATAGGTTTAGGTTTAACTCTTAAGGTTTTGTTGTTGTTGTTGTTGTTGTTCAAGGTCGTAAAATAAGGAATAGTAATGGAAATTGTGATTTTATCAGTTTTCCAATCAGATTCTTGGTGTGATGGCAATCAAACAATTTCACAAAATTTTGACTCCTTCAATGGTATGTGAAGTTTGAAGACTATTAATAATACACCCAACAAACAAGTTCACAAATATTACGTAGCATGTAAACAAAGCGGTGAAATGAAAATGTCAAGCATGTTGCTTCAAACGTACACCTGTTTGTAATATTCATAACGTCATGTTACAAACAACAGCATGACTCGAAACTGATTTGTGTAGAAATCGTTCACTGTCTCCTTGGAAACGAATGATGTAAAAAATTATGACAAATCACAAGGCCATACAACAGTACAGTGTTATATGACTGTGTGATTAATAAACGCTTTCATCACCAGGCAATGAAAATTGATGAAAACAATGTCATGAAAATGTAATATACCTTCCTCATGTTTGTCTTTGCTTTCCAGAGGGTCTTTGTCTTTGACATCAATTCTTCTGAGATTCCTAAAGGGAGAGCGAATCCTCCTCCTGTGTTTAGGTTCGGTTTTCACACTTTCACTGTTGTTATTGTTTTCATCCTGGTCATCAATGATGTCAGAGTATTCATCTTCATCATCTTCGGCCAGTAAAGACTCTTCTTCATCTTCATCAGATTCAGAAACTGTATCAACAAAATCAAGTTTTTCAGCTGCCAGAATTTCAAGTTGAATTTGTAGGACTGGTGGCTCTTTTTCCTCCTCTTTTTCCTCCTCCATGTCCTTTACTTCAATCTCCTCTATGTCCTCTTTTTCTTCATCTTCCTCTCCTTCCTCCTCATCTTTGATTTCTACATCTTGATCTCCCTGGTCAGCTTCTATATCTTGATCTTGGACATCAGTTTCAACATCCTTGTCTTGTTCATCACCGTGATCATAGTCATAATCTCTGGTCTCTATATGTTTATGCACAGTGGCATCAGAAACTTCAGTCTCCTCCTCTTCCTCCCCTTCCTCGTCAAGCTTCCCTTCCTCGTCTTCATCGCCAGCTTCATCTTTTTCAATAAGGTAATCTTGATCTTCTAATTTGTTAACTGATGCTTCCGGTTTCATCACCTCCTCCTCCTCCTTCTCCTTTGCTAGTGCTGCTTCTTCTGTAATTATCTCCTCTTCATCATCACCTCTTTCTTCATCCTCCTTAGCATCCCCTACCTCATCCATTTTATCTTCCACCTCCTCCTGTGGCACACCATCCTCTGTTTTTATCCCTTCCTCAGTTATAATGTCCTCTTCCTCAGTGTGTTTGTCAAGTTCTTGTACCTCGTCTTCTTTAGTATCCTCTTCTTCACCGCTCTCCTCCTCCTCCTTCTCCTCCTCCTGTAGCCCATCATCCTTTGTTTTTATCTCCCCACCCTCTGTTTTTATATCTTCTTCCTCAATTTGTTTGTCAACTTCTTGTTCTTCTTCCTCTCCAGTATCCTCTTCTTCACCCCTCTCCTGCTCCTGTGGCACATCATCCTCTGTTTTAATCTCCTCCTCCCTCTCAATTTTAGTCTCCCCATCATCCTCCTCTTCCTCTATGTCCACTCCTTGTGCCCCTTCCATTTTCTCCTCCTCCTTGGTGTCATCGTCTTCCAGTGATGGCTCGTGTTCTGCTTCTTGTTTAACTAATAATGTGATAGCAACAAATTTAGTTCCTGTATAATTTCAAGCTTGTTTCTGACTAATGAACATAATTACTGTGGAAAATACCATCATCTTCCTCTGCCTCTTTCCCATCTGCTTGTGTGGAAGCTTCAATGGGCACTTCTGCAGTCTCTTCCTCCTTTGAGTCTGAAGTCACACTTATCTCTGGAGTGGTTGCAGCTTCGTCTTTGGCAGCAAGCATCTCTGTAACTGTATCATCAACTCATTTGATCGCAACCCTTCACATCTTTGGTGTTTAGCACGTAAAATCAGGTCCAAACAGGTGCTGAAGGTATTTGATGAGGATGGCACTGATCATTCCCAACATTAGTGATGTGAATAACATTGATTCCATGCTGCTGTTTCATTCATGCAGATGAAAAGTAATATTCCAAGGGAAACTCAGCATTCAGTACAAACAATTTTGATCCTTAGACGCATACGATACAGAACGGCAGTTGGTCATACAAAGATGCTTGAATAATGCAGGAAGAGGAACACCAACGGATGAATGCTGAATATAATTTCTCATGCTGACAACACCACAGCTTTTTACACAGATATTAAATGAGACAATTCAAGTGACAGAAACTTAATGTCTAGACACACGGAAAATGAATGCAGGGTTCTATGAATTGTTAAATCAAATATAACAAAGGAAGTGCTGGAGGCAGTCACAAAACCATACCTATACGTCTGCACAGAGACATTTATTGCATTGAGAATATGCGGTGGTTAGTTCAACATATGCAAAACAGGATTTGTGACAGAAGGATTCACATAATATTTTATCATGTTCAACGTGTTACATTACAGCGGAGACATGACATCAAAACAAATCCAATGAAAGAGGTAATGCACGAGCATGCATGAAATGAGGGAAACAAATATGATAGCTCACGAGATTAGACCGTCAACAAGTGTATGCGCGCTAAATGCTGGCTGCAGGCATTGCAACAGATATATATTATATTTCTGTATTATGGCGAGGCATTACTTACCTCGCTCAGGGGGCGGCAGGAATTCACCTATAAAATATGATGAATTGAAATTTAGTTTGATTCTAAAGCATGTTTGTTCGTATAGCAGGAAAAAAAGAGGATCAGTGCTTACCCTTCCTTCTCACCAAATGTATGTCACCTGGTGATGCCAGAGCTTCATCTAACCAAATTAAAGAAAAATACCTTTTTTAGCACCAGAAGTATGAGTGGCAGTCTGGTAACATGCACCTCTGAAATTAATAACAATGAAACATTGAAACCTTTTTCAGTCACTACTTTTATAACTGGTGGCGTGGCACCTGAAACAAACAAACAAAAATGAATCACCAGTGTCCATATGTGAAGTGACTAGTTATGTGAGTATTGAATTTACTATTACTTTTATATTACTAGTACCTGGCTCACTAATGAACATGCTCGACATGTAACCCAGGAACAAATCCTTCTTGTCTGACACCTCCAAAACAGCATCTGTGATGACCTTCATAGGGTCAATGGTCACGTCAGGCAGGATCCCTGAAATATCAAAATAGCAATGAAACGGAAGCTGAGAGGGCACATGCAATATCTGTTTTATAAGATCTCGAGAAAATGCCATTTTAAAGGATATTATTTCTTGTAAAGAAAATATACTTGTTATCTTGGGATAACATTAAAAATTTAAATATTTATAATATTAATACGGAAGCCATGCGAGGCTAGCGAGAAACAGTTTCTTGCTGTAATACTCATTTCGGCCGCCAGAGTGCACCACCACCCTACGACGGCGTATGAGGGCCACTGTGGCGTGCGCCTGTGGCCGAAATGAATATTACAACAACAAACACAAAGATTTGCCTAACCAAAAAACTCTCAGGCCACTTTGCCAAAAAAAACAACTTAAATTTGCATATTAAATATTTAAGGTTACAAAAAAATATTGTTGTGTTTACTACAAAAGACTTGCAGACATCTGTAATATCTTCTTAGAAAGGATTGAATAATTCCAAATACAAACATAAATATATCCCAGCAACAAATTGATGTAGTTACAGGTTCTCAAACATGAAAGCGGACCTTGTTCAACACCGAGCGTTGTGGAGACGTAGTCGGTCAGTAGGTTCATCTGTTCTTTGGTGACCTCTGCTGTTCTCTTTAGAACCGCCATGGGACTGAATCCCACGGCCTGTTGGATATCTGATCAACAATGACGTCAAAAAAAGTTTTGTTTGTAAATAAGTAGCACCGATATCATTCAGTTTGTGAGCTTGTTGACTGATAACATAAGTGATGATGCAGAGATCAGATAAATGTTAAAACTGTACCTTTTAAAATATCCAATACTGTATCCAAGATAGCACAGAACACATCCTGGATGTACTGGGCTATTCTGTTCACAAAGTCATTAATAACACTGAAGGAATTTCTGGTGATAACCACAGGGTCAATGTAGCTGATATCAGTGGTTCCTGGGAAGAATACCAACCGAATTACACAGGGAGAGAAAATGTCAATCACTGTTTAAGAATTCTCTTTTCTGGAACAAGAAAACACGCAGTCATTTGCTGGATATCCAGTCATGAGTAAACACCCAGCTGATGTTAATGTTATTATAATAAAAATTTAATATCGTACTAAAACTAATCCAAAGGTTTAAAGAGAGATCTGATACCTTTAATTATATCCAGTATGTTGTCCAAGATGAAACAGAGTACATCCTGGATGTAGTCCACAATTCCATTGACATTGTCATTAATAACACTGAAGACATTTCTGCCAGTTACCACGGGGTCTATGAAGCTGAAATCAGTGATTCCTGAGGAAAACAAATATATAGTAATATACATAATAGTGATGAGTAATCCAGTGAGTGAGAGGTGTGAAATGTTGGGATTATAGCAGATACCTTTTACTGTATCCAGAATGGTGTCCACAATGCTACAGAGCACATCCTGGATGTAGCCCACAACTTCACCCACATATTCATTAGTAACGCTGAAGGCATTTCTGCCTATCACCACAGGGTCAATGTAGCTAAGGTCGACTTTTCCTGAAAAAACGTAAATTCATTGATTAGTATACACAGAACGTCATTTTCTTTACTTTAGGTTAAACAGAACAGGAAACCCAAGAATCTGAGTGTGATTTGAGAATACCTGTATTAATGTCCGAAGCGATTTCCAATACAGTATCCACAAGACCACACAGCGTGTCCCTGAATGAGCCCACTATTCCATTCACAAAGTCATCAGTGGAATGAAAGATTTGTCTGCCTTTAGTCACAGGGTCGATGTAACTTAGATAGAAGTTTCCTGGAGACGAGAGGGAAGAAGAGTCACGCTTACATCGCTTTAAAAGAAAGTGTTGACAAATTCTCATCTGGTCGTGATTTTGTACCTTCTTCATCTGAAAAATAACGAACGAATCCATCCTTTGCTTCTGCTATTTCCTCAACGGCATACGTGGCAGCAGATCTGGGGTCACTTAAATCGGGTGAACATTCTAAGGTCAAAGGAGAGAGGAGTGTAGGTGTTACAGTAGGTTCTGCAGTGTTACACAGGAAACTGTCAGGCGTAAACTTTCTGTCTTTTATACCTTGGAATTTATTGAGCAGACTGGATACTTCATCTACAGCGTCGTTTACTGATTGTACAGGGTCTGAAATGATTTGTTGAATGTCTGAGAGCAACAAAAACAGATAAACATTAGATGGTAAATCTCAAAAGGCAGCCTGTCAAGAATTAGGAATGAAAGAGATAAAAGTGAGAAATTAACCAGGGACGGCTTTGTATTCAACGAAGTCAAACATGACTACGCCTACAACCAGCCAGGACAGGAGAGCAGCCAGAGCGATCAGCAGCTCCACGGACACTCTCAGCTTCCGGAGCAGCTCCAGACCTTTGGATTTCCAGGAGCCTGGTGCTGCAGCTGCTGCTCCTCTGGCTGCAGGAGCAGAAGCTGATTTCACTCCTTTTAATGGGGAAAAAACAGAATTGGCAAATACTCAAGTCAAACATCGTGGCATTAAGTCAGATCTCACCCGTACCATGATACTGGAGTTGATTTTAAGGGAAGACAATAATAATAACATCCGGCATAATGTGGCACCAGTCCATCACTGATATCAAAACTATGACACATGATATATGAATCTAGTTTAGTTTTAAAAATGATACCCCAGGGTCTCAAAGACGGCACACAGTGACTTCAAGTATCTAAAATTATGCCATAACCTCCATGTTAGCGGATTGTTTATGAGTGAGAGCATCTTTCTCTTTAATTTTGGCAAAGAGATTAACACGGCTTAATCAAGTGTCTGAGCAGGAGGTTAAGTTACTGACGTGTTTAGAAAATTGATTCACCTCAGTGGCCATCTTTTATGCGTTACTGTCTATGTGGTACAGTTAAACCATGACAGGTGAGGGGTTTAAACGGTAGTGTCTGATGCTTTCTGTTTTCTGCTCCTGTGAATGGCTCAGTTCCTAGCACAATAGTGTCGCTTTGTCAATGTTAAGGCTTGTCTTGTAAGTGAAGGTCTCACATGAATTACAGGAAATGTTTATTGTGTCTATCCGTTCATTTCAGTTGTTATCTTTTGGCCAAAAACAAATCTGGAATGATTGGATTAAGCAGGAATAAGCTGACATTCCTATTATCCAAACATGAATGCACATCTGTTGCAAACGGTGGAAAATACTCGTCAGGCCATTTCGCGGCGTGTGACAGCATAGCTCCGTGTACTTTTCCAGTAGGACAGATTGTTAGAGATCCTTTCCAGTTGTGCTGAAACCTGAGCAGGTCTGATGCAGGATTCACACACACATCTTCACAAATAAACAATGGTTCATCAATCAAAGGGACAGTAGGTGTCACCATTTCACCACAAATGTGTATTGAAATGCAGGAAAACTGATCTCTGGTCAGTACAGTTCATTTAGTAACTTCATGATATTTATCATCAGATGGAAAAGTAATGCTTGGCTGCCCAGCCCATGTAAAATAGATATGATTTAAATAGCAAAGACAGTTCCTGAAAGCTAAGTAGTCACCCCAGCAGCAGTCAGGTTACAGGAGAGCAACACTAATGCGCTGGCTACATGAGAACATGTATTTATAGCCATCAACTTTCAACACATTCTCCTACGGGGGCATACCAAATCTAAATTCTTTCTGTTCTGTTTCATTGTATGCTCCCTATTATTACAGATTAGCGTTCTGTGACTCAAATAATGTGCTGTTAATTAGATAAAAGGTGAGGGATGTCAGGTGTTAGAGCCCTACCTTCAACCATGGTTATATGGAGGCGTTTCAGGGGCTTCAAATCCTCCTCATAGACCTGACAGTAGGGAAAAGGTCTTTATAAATCCAATCAGCATCCACTTGTCAGTGAAAAGCAGACCCAGTCAGTAAATTATTCCATCTCCACTTCGTGATCACAGTCTTGTTTCCTGATCCATATAATCCACAGCTCGACCTTCTCCAAGAAAAACGAAGGAATTAGAAAATCAAGATTGAATCGTGCTTTCAGAAGTGGTGGGAAATTTGGAGCTGCCGGCGGGGCAGCATTGCAGTGGGGGGTCTAGGGATGGTTGGGCAACGGAAAAGCAACACAGGGCAGGGAAAGAGCCAAGCTAAGCACAGAGCTGGGTAGAGCGCGGGGGGGACAGACGGTGTTTTTGGTGCCTCACATGGGTATAGGTCAGAGCTGAGCACAGGGAGGCTCCAAGGTAACTTTATCCCCCTGAAGGTCCGAGTTATTCTTAGCTGGAGCCCTGCACACTGGCCACTCTGGCAGGCCTTTTTTGGCGGTTGAGGGGGCGTTTAAGACAGGGCTGTGCACAGACAGTTTGAGGGGCAGTGACTTAAACCAAGTTAAAGGGCTCCCCCCACTGATGGAGCTCACAGTTGTATTGATTGTGTCAGAGTTGGAGCAGTGGCCTGGGGAAGGAGAGATTGTAGCTGTGAAGAAAGTTTTATTGACCGTGGACTGTCCAATTCTTGCCAAAGTTGACCCAGATTTCACCAATTCAATCCAAATTCTCAGAAATACATAGCGCCGAAAAACATTTATGAAATCTGTAAGTACCAAAAAAAAAATCTAAAGAATCAAAGACAAGACTACCTGTTAATTTGATGTCATTCTCTCATGAGTGACAGGCAGGAAAAGTAAGATATATATGCATGTTGGAAGAGAATTTGAGAATCTTTGTTTGGTGAAGGAGTGGATTTTGAGACATGTGTTTTGATTCAATTTTGCTTCTCAAATTAACTTCAGTGCCAAGAGCTGCAAGACGGCTGTGAAGAGTTTTCAAAACGTGAACACAGCGGTGATGAATAACCAGTTGTAAAAGAACAAAACCAAACTAAACTAAACTAATTAAAGTTTGATTACGTTCCAATAATGAATCGTTTTTAATCAAGGCCTGATATAATTGTAAACTTATTTATCCGAGCGTTATAATCAGAGCAGAGCCACAACCGCATTCATGTCTGCTGCTGAGGACAGCAATGTGTCATTCATATTCTGTGAATGATGGAATCTTATTATGGTAATTATGTTGATCTAAAAAGCTTACTCATATTTGTGTGTGTGCGTGTGTGTGTGCACGTATTGCATTGTGGGTCCATAAGTGTGTGTTTATATGACTGATGGTCATGTCTGCAGGCAACTATGTGGGTGTTGAGGGTGTGTGTCTGTTTGAATATCTGTGTGCGTGCGTGTGTGCACGTGTGTGTGTGTGTGTCAGTATGGGGGTGCTCAGAGTGTTTTTGAAGATCTGTGGAGTTATTGAATCCAGATTTTCGAGCTGAAAATGGAGAGAAAGAGCACTTTATCTCAGCCTATGAAAGGATCTGAAGGACCGTTGGGGGAAAGTCGAGGTGTTTAGTCCCTCTTTCATGTGCTCTCCTGCTGAGAACATAGCAGTAAGAAGCGATCCTATAGTGTGTGCATATGTGTGTGTGTACGGAAAATAAATCGTACAATATAACAACCGTGGGCCATATAGTAAAGTGCAGAAGCTGCCAAATCCTGCCCTCTCCGATTACATTTAATGTCACTTCAATATCAGCACAACACCTGAATCTTAAACTCCCTTCATCCTAAATACTCAGATTAAAGTCGTAACAGAAACATCAGTCGCACAGATGAGCATCTAAACACATCATCTGTGTGTGCAGGCAGTGGTTAACATCATAAAAATGTTTTCTGAGCTGCGAATGTGAGCGATGCATTCATACATGTATATTTATATGAAAATAAGATTAAGACCAGAAGGCTGGGGTGGTGGAGGGGAGCGTTCTCTCTTTAGAAATAGTTATGCTCACAGATGTGTCAGTTTGAGAAATGGACTCACAGCGTGTACTTTCTATTTTAGCTGACAGCCTTCTGTGCACTCACATCACTGCTGGAAAGGCCCTTCTGTCTTTGTACAACACCTTTCCTGGGAAGAGCTGGCACGTCTGTTTGCAGGAACACAATCTAGACCAGACCAGTTCTGGACGGCAGAGAGGAACACGAAGGCAGACTGTGGACAAAGTCAAACAGGCAGCAGAGGGAAGATTTACAGCTTTTATTTCATCTCGAGGGATCGTTTACGGGGTCAGGCTAGAATACAAATCAAATCGTATTAGATGCAATGAAAATAAGATTAGTTAGTAAAGGATATACCAGGAATAAACCAGAAAATATATAAAAGAATATTCATGAAATACCACATAAACCATTATAAACAGCTTTGAACTGTTTCAGTACGGTCTGAAGTTATATGATGCCGTATAGGTCAAATGTAAAGTGGTGTGTAAATTATCGCATATTATTGCTATAAATGGAGCATTGGACTGTTAGACAGAAGAAATGACAAAGGCTGAAATAAAAGTAAGAATTATATTGAGCAGAGTTTCATAAATCAGCAGTCTGTGTGGATACACATAGGTGGGTCTCAATCTGTGTGTTTTAGTTTTTCAGTGGCTGAGTGGATAGAATACAGAGCGCAGAATAATCTTATTTAAAAGCAGAGAGGGAGCTGACATAGTGCAGTGTCTAGACTTCAATTCAAAGTACTCCCAGCTAGGCAGGGAGAACACATAAATGTCTTCATCTGATTATTAGGCCGGGTCATTGCAGGAGAGTTACAGCCTGAAAACGTGGGAGAGAGCCCACATAAATACGGCTGAAGAGAAGGGAATAATGAGAGAAGTCCTTAATATCTGCACGGGATAATGTTCATTTGAATTGTGGAGCGGGTGCTCATTAGCTCTGATCCTTTTTGATTCTGTGGCCAAACACATCTGTTCATAGAGCCGTCGAGGATGTTCAGGCACTTTGTGATCATTGTCTGTGAAAGAGGCTCCTTAAATAAACTTTATACTACTGCGTGAATACACATCTCTTGGTGGATTGTTTGGATGAATGGACGTCCTTATCGCTCTCACCCTGTAGTCTCTGCTAAACCTTGGATGCGCTCAACTAGTGGCTACTGGTTTCTGCCCACCTGCTCGCCTCTGGCACAGGTTTGAGTTACCCTGTGTGTGCGCGTGTGTTTGTAAGAGGAGCCAGAAGATAGTGGTCGGAATGTTGAGAGGTTGTGTCTGACATCTGGAGGTGGACTTGATCAGGAAAGGGGGAGAGATGACCATAAAGATGGGCTGATAGGGTTGGGTCATTATCCAATCCAGATGACGGTAGCTTTGTGCAGTGCCGTGATAAAAATATTCCTCTGTGTCCATTACTTTGGTGGATTTTATGTTTTTACCATTTGTAAATGTATTGGATAGAATCTGTCATCAATGTGGTTCAGTCATCATTTTGTACAGTTGTTTGGTGTTGTAGTCACCATACCGTATAATGACCCTGCCCCATCTCGTATCAGCTCTCCTTGTCAGTCATCTTCAACCTCCAACCTCCCACTGAAGTCACCTTGACTGGATGAAATTGAAGTTATGTCTCATGCACAGCAGAGTACAGAAATCCAAAAATAGGATGACCAGAAGTAGTAGATTTTAGTATCAGTAACCCTTATCTGCAAGTTTGTATTACTCATCAGGTTGATTAAGCAAAATACACGAGAAAGAAGGGAGGTTTGGGAATGGTGGAGGAATTCTGAGCAATGCTGTCATACTGATAAACAGCTGGCTGACTGTTTTTCTCCCACTGCTATCAGCGTGGAGGAAATATCTGGATCCACAAGGCTGCTGGCTGCTCAGCCCGTGTAATAAGCAGAAAACACCAGAAAGGAACACCAGTGTGTGTGTGTGTGTGTGTGTGTGTGTGTGTGTGTTTTGAAAGTACTAAACCGTCCCTCATATGAAATGATGCACCACCTAGTATGAAAAACAAAAATACTTATTGTGGAGTTTAGAGTTTTGTGAAGTTGTGTTCAGATTGAAAAACGCAACGAGGTAACAAAGTAAAGAGGAATGTATTTTATCTCCACTTTATTTCTCGACCGAGTAAAATGAAAAAAATATGTATCTAAAAAGAAAGAGGTGTGTGTGTATTGGAGCATAGTCCTATTTGTCTGGCAGAGGAATGAAAGCTAGAAAGCGTAGCGAAGGAACCATGTTGGCAAAAACTGCTGCCCTCAGTGTTGATGTATGACAAGATTGGACCAAGAATGTGTTTTCATATTTTTTTTTTTTTTTACATAAAATAAAAAGGTCTCTTTGGTGTGATAACAATAATAATACCAACCAGTGAGTGTAGTTTCCGCTAAATAAATATGAACTGATGGCAGCGTACTGGAAACAATCTCAAGGACACACTCAGTCCAAGCAGAGCCACTTTGTTGTGCGCTGTATGATTTTGATGAAGTCCGTTTTTTGCATATTGTTTGTGATTGCTCTCCCTTGTGTTTTGTCTCTGAAGAGAACGCCATGTAGAGAATGCTGATACGGTGAACCAGACTCGATGAATGGAGGCAAAATAACAGTGACTAAGGCTGCACAGTCGACCACAGAGAATAATCTGCCGCCTCAGCTTCCCCCTTTGTTGACATTAATCAATTTAATAAAGAGGCAGGCATCAAATTACTCGGAACTAACTTCATGATACCACATACAGAGGTCATGTACACACGCTCTGTCTGCCAACATTCACACAAACCTGGAGATACGGTACACACACACATTCCAGTGTCTTACATAACTCTCTGTGTGTGGTATTAGGGGAATATTTGTCTGTTGAGACTTTAGACTGTTTAGAATTAATATTGTTTTGTGCTAGTATGAGGTGTGTGCGTGTGTGTGTGTGCTGGCCAGCTCACTTCATCTCTTGACATAACATGCGGAGCTTATGATGGAGTGCACTTGATGTTCGGCCCTCAATTAGACTGTAAATGTTTGGTCATTATTTGTTTAGTTTGTGCGTGAATGTGTAGACGTGTGTGTGTGCGTGTGTGTTTGATGCGTGCTTTTGCTTTAGTGGGTGAGCAAGTCTTTAATATGGTACATGTGTTCTGTGGTGCTGTGTGTTTGTAGACTTGAGGACTGGGAGCGCTTGTGAAAACAGTGTTACCCAGAGTACAGTTCTCCTGGATCACAGGTTACAGCCCCAGGGGGTTGTGGGATAGGCTGGGCCACTGCAGGGAGCGGATAGACCTGACAGTGACTCCCAGAGAGTATAAATGTGTGTGTGTGCGTGAGTGTGTGTGCGTGCGTTGACCCCAAAGAAGCGGGAAAAGGAGACTGACGTTAGTGACGTCATCTTAAAGCAGAACAAGCTGTTTTTACACTGGTGCTATAATTGCCTTGACATTATTTATGTTCTCTTTGTGTGTGTGTGTGTGTGTGTGTGTGTGTGTGTGTGTGTGTGTGTGCATGTTCTCACAACCGGTTCCATGTGTTGTACATGTGAATTACAGAATGTATCCCTAGGCAATCTCCAGTTGAAAATGTTTCAAATTTAATGAGTTCTATTTTTCATATACAGTATATATATTTACTTTTACTTGATTTTTATGACTTACGTTGTCGATTGTGTTCAATCGTATTCAGGCATGTGAGGCCACATTTAAATCTAGTATGGGAATAAAATGTGTCCCTTCAGTACGTTTCAGTGTCCCACTGGCTGGTTGAGGTTATTTCGTATAAGTTGACAGTCTGTAGTCTCGTTTTCGTCCAGTAGGGGGTGCTATAGCGTCTTTGAAGTGGGCAGGCCGGGGCTGACCATGTGCACACCAGCAATCAAAACAAATGCCCATCTGTTCTTATTTTAAAGGAGAGTGTTTCTTTGTCAGGGGAACAGTAGCTGCAGCGTTAGACAAAATGAGAATCGATTTGGACATCATTCCAGACGTCAAACAGGATTTCAGAGACAATGATTTCAAAGTAGAATGACGCAATCGCTGGTTGACAAAATAACAAATCATCCATTAATTTCTTAATCTCAGGCACTCAGTTATTCTTCTATGTTTATAATATGGCAGTGCACCACTCCCTGCATGCATCCAATTTCAAAGTGCTCCTCTAATCGCCACCTTCTGCTTTACATCGTCCACTCTCTCTGTCTCTCTCTCTCTCTCTGTCTCTCTCTCTGTCTCTCTCTGTCTCTCTCTGTGTCTCAAACCTTGCATTACTGCCCTTCACATCTGGAATGCACCTGATATGCCGAAGATGATCAGTCAGTGGACCTTCAGTCGCTCTAAAACCCTCATTTATCCATTGAATACATCCATATTATTGATCTGTATGAGTTCCATTGTAGACTCGCAACACAGGACTGTGTGGGTAAAGATAAAAATCATGAATCATAAAATTTAGACAAACACTACACTGTTTGCGTGCCCATAAGTCGATGCTGCTTCTTAGCAGACATGCTGGGTCACCCTTAGACCGCTGAATCACTGTTTCTTAAGTCTGTTACCGTGGTAACGAGAGGACAAAATACAGCCACATAAATCTGCACTTAAAAGGGCACCGGCCCTTTTGTGGCCTTGTGTGTCCGCGTCCATGTCCATGTCCTTATTACCCTGACTGATCTCCCCCTTTGTAATGAATATGAATCAGATTAAAAATGAATTATTGATGAAGTGGAGATGGTGTGAACATTCACTTTGGCCATTATCAGACTTGTCCCTGCATTATAATCATAGTACCTAGCAGAGCTGGGACCACTGTTGTTACAAGGAAGTCTGCAGCCAAGACTTGCTTAGAAGTCCTAAACTTTGGACTTATACGCAAGTCATAACACAACATATACCAAATATAAATCCACAGTAATAGGCCTGGCAGTGAGACCTGACCAGCAACCACCAGGACGCTGATGTAAAAAAAAAGGCTGTGATTGCAATGGGAAAGGTGAAAGTTACACATTGATTGGAAATCTGCTCTTTGCTGCCCCCCAACCCCATTGTTGAACTTCCAATCTGCCTGTACCCAATAATAAACATCAGTTAGTGAGTGTGTGTCTGAACTGTAGGTCACAAAGCAGCCGCTCCGTCTTTTGTGTTCAATAATAAACATTAAGGAGGCTATAATGCAATAATTAAACAATTAAATGTACACACATGTGCACGCACACACATACACGGGTCAATCTTCAAAAGAGGCCTCTGCCACTTTTTCCCACTGCCTTACAAATAGCGCTGGAAAACTACTGACATGGAAAGTGGGCTGGAAACACCCATTAACACACACACACACACACACACACACGCACACACACACACAGTGGTCTGACATCTTGCTTTTCGGTTTGTTGTGGTTCCTAAAATGTGCTCTTTGTTGGTTAATGACATGCATTTCAAGGTGTTACTGCACACTATGCTGTTATATAACCAGAGCAATAGAGTTGAACCTACTAGCGAGCTACATAGCAGCTAATTTAGAGTTACATGACACGTTTCCATTAATTTGGAAAGAAGGAAGAGCATATAATTCTTTCAGGACATCTTGTTGCTTTTCATTTTGGAAAACCTGACATGTCATCTTGTTGGGTAACAACAACAGGCAAGGCTAGGTTGTTGCGAGCTGCTAGCAAGTTGCAGGGAACATTTGGCGCATAATATGTTGAATTCCTATGTGAAACAGCAGCAAATATTTTAGTTCTATTATAACTGTAAGTTGAGCTGTCATATTTATGAAAATAATTGACTACAGATTTTAAAATAATTGAAAAGAAAAACACATAACACTCTCCCTGGTGTTGGTGAGAATAAGCTTCAAAATTTGTCAGTTCCTAAAAAAGTGTAGCGTAAAAGGGAATAACGCTGCATGAAGCAATAACTTATTTGATGCTGATTGTCCTACAGCTGCAGTTAATTTTGTTATTTTCTACACTGACATTGTACTGAGTTCACATCATAGGCAGACTCAGCGTCTGCCCATGGACTGAGAAGATGAGCGTGAGAGATGATCAAATGCAGACAAAGTAAGGGCCTTACCAAAACGAAGATAGGAACACCCAAAAATGATGAAAATAATAGCTGTTATTGTGAGGATGAAAGAGACAATTGGTATGTGAGAGGGGGACAGAGATGATGGAGGAATGCCAAGGGGCTTGACACGGCTACAAAATGTCTTCGGCTGTGTCAAAACCATAATTGAGTTAGCAGACATCAGGCGAAAAACACAGGGAGGCAACGTGTGGGAAGCTCCTTTAAAACTTTACATCACATGAAAGAGGCTCTGTAGTTGTAAATCACCGCTTTTTGACGTTACACACATTTACATTCGTTTTGAACAATCTCATCTGATTTTTAAAGAACCCTGTGTGTGAAACATGCTGTTTACTCTTACATGATTACCACTATTCATTGCCAAAAGGTCCATTTTCAACTCAAACCAAGAGTAACAAATCATGAAAATAACGCCTTTATTTTTTTCTTTCCCACTCCACTCTCCAGGTTCTGGTCTTGATTGACGTTTACAAGTAGCTCGCCTGAGTTTTTGGAGAAAAGAAAGAACAAATATTTGACAAGATAAAGAAAAAAGCCAATACCAAGCATTTCTGGCAAAGTATTAGAAAATAATAGGAAGCGGAGCTCGCCGTGTCTCTAATGGCCACACACCAAATGCTCTCGGTGCGATCCGATCTGGATCTGATGCAGGAAAACATGTACCGCATGTAGGGGATGTTAACGTTTGCGGTATTTCATGATTGCTGGCAAATTTTAAACACACTGTTTTGACTCAGCTTCAACATTACATCAATGTCGCATCCCAGAGTGCCAGTATATCACAACAAATTGTCAATTTGGTACGATGATTGTCAAATTGAGGATGGCACTCAAGGATCAAGCAATAATTCACACGCCGATAAAACTGGAAACCGTTGCAGGAAAGGGTTTGATTTGGTAAAAATGTCCTGAAAATGGTGCACGGCAGGAAGTGTTTTAGCCGTGCAGCATCACCGATGTTAATACACACACTGTGAAGGAATGACTGAAGGAACAAAGTTCTTCTTTACAAGTACAAGCTGTTACACACTGAGATAGGCTTTGAAGCTGAAGGATCATCTCAGTGCAACCCTTACAGGGCGTTTTTTGTGGAGCAGGGCCGTCTCTGTCTCTATGTATGTTTGTGGAACATTGTGCGTGTGTGCGTGTGTGTGTATTTATTTCAGCATGCTCTCTATGAACATGACCTGCAAATCCAAAACATGTTTTTCACTACTGTGTATGGACAAAAGAGTGTGGGACGCAGAGTGCTAGACTCCCTCTCTCTCTGTCCCCCTCTCTGTCTCTCTCTGTCCCCCCCCGTCTCTCTCTCTCTCTCTCCCTTTCTCTCTCTGGTTGCTGGTTAGATCATAGACTCCACCAGTGGTCTTGCTTTCTTTGGCCCCTGTCTCTCTCTCTCTGTTATCCCTCTCTCCATCCCTCTACTTTGTTATCCATCTCTCTCTCCTTACACAACCCCTGGTCATCTTCCATACACGATCAAAGGCTGAACTCCTTCCCGTGAACACTCATTTTTGTCACACATGCACACACACGCACGCACAGAATCTCTCAAAGTCTCTCACTAACGCTCTTTCTTGCAAGTGTTCTTTTGTGTCGAATTTTTGGTCTTATTGACACAATCACATGCCAAACATTCTCTCTCTAACAGAGACACACACACCGACAGCAGAGAGAGAGAGAGAGATCACCGAACATCCGTGGTGAGTGTGTTTTGAGGTGTGGTGGATGGGTGTAGTCCAAATCTCCATCTAGATATCAGACCAAGTAACACCTCCCTGACTATTCTTCCTTTCTTTCTTTCTTTCTTTCTTTCTTTCTTTCTTTCTTTCTTTCTTTCTTTCTTTCGGCCCTGCCCTTAAACCAGCTCCTGGCTCACCTCATGAAAACAGAACCTTTCGGCTAAATCAAATCTGCACCATCTGTTCCCCAACCTCTTCAAACTTTCCAAACTCGCTGTCTCTTACCATCGCTCACTCTGTCAAACACCTGCAACACACACCCACACAGACACACACACACGAGTGTGAGCTGAGAAACAAAATGTACACAAACACCACCATTTCGCGCAAATACTGAGTGACATCTGGTACGACTGGACACGTCAGTGTTGGGTATTGTTCTTGGATTGAAGAATACCGCACTTCCTTCCCCAGCTTAAACACAACAACCAGCATCTAATCAGAACAGAAATCACAGCATTGAGGTAGGGAGGTATGTGCACACTCAGCAGGGACACACATGTACACACACACATGCCCACAAATTGATTCTGACAAAAAATGTAGCAATAAAATAATAATAAAATGTGAATATTACAGGCACGGCACCAGGATTTTGTCTCTACCGGTGCTAAGGAGGCGCTAGACCCATATGTGGGGGGGCGTGACTTCAGAGTTACATTATAAGGCCGTTTTGTCCGATAAAAGCTAATATTGAACACAACATATTTGATAAATTGAGTTTTAATTGAATTTCGCAAGGGGTTATTAAACAAATAAGTGCAAGTGTCAGGCACATATGATTAAAACATAGAAGGCTCATCACATCTAGGCTCAACCTCCCACAGCCTGTCTGAGTCATATTTCTCAGAGATAGGATCTGGGTCTGGAGTCCATGCTGCATTCACGCACTGGGCATGCCGGTATGTGCGATGAGGAATGGCGCTTTCCCGACTTTGGTGTTTTTCTGAACTTTTAAGACCCAATGTGGGAATTAATAGCTGTTTATTGGTTTACAGTTAAAAATAATTTCCCCCCTGTTTGTTCTGGATCACACCTGGAGGGGCTGAACCGGGGCTAACCAGATTAGTGACGTGGCCATAGACCCCGCTAGCCTCGGTGTAGTGCCGTGCCTGGAATAATATTAGGAGTTGAACATGGTCCTGTTACTCTCACACACTACACCACTAGCCTGTGAGCCAGCCTGACAATCACACACACTCCTTCATTCAGCGTGGTAGTGTTCAATGGCCTTTTAATGGAATGTTACTTTTGCTGAACCCTGCTGTGCTGAGAGCTGAAACAGCTGCTTGATTTCCTTTGCAAGCTCTTAGTTCTCACAATAGAAGGAATAATTTTCGCAATTTAACCTAATGCAATAAATTACACCTTCATGCTGATAAGTAATGGGAACTTCAAGGCCTCAGCTCGAATTTAATAATGCTCCTTTGTCCGCTGTGTGCGTGTGAGGAGTCTAGCAATGGCGATAGCATCTGAATTTGGCAGTCTTTATATTATGATTTTACTGTCTGTGTGTGTGTGTGGTGGGGGGGGGGTGTACCAATGGTTATGTGAGTGTAGGAGTGTATTTTGCTCTGAGAGAGCGTATGTGTGTATCTTTTCTTTGGCTTATGCATTATAGGGTATCCTTTGGTCTTTTGACATAGTGTCTGTGTCTGTGTCTGTGTGTGTGTGCTGGATTTCTGTACGTATATATGTGTGTGCAGCAGTGCTGGCACAGTGTGTGTTATGATAGTTGGGCCCCGACTGTTTTACGATGTATATCACACAGCTGCTTTGTCCCGTGTTCAAAAGATTCAGAAATAGAATTTGTTATTCTAACAAAATGCTAACTGTGAGGTACAATTTCACACACTCGCGCATGCACACACGTGCCCATACATCGACACACACAAGCTTCTGTTTTCAAGTCTCACATACGTTCCTTGGTTTGCCATGAGCATGTTACTAAGAGGTCAGATAACATCTCAGGGGACGGACGTGAAGCATTTTCTGATGCATTTATACAGTAAATCGTTCGAATATTTCTTGGAAATGTGGATATTTCTAACTTTTAGGCTTTGGGGATTTCTCTCTAATATTTTGGTTTTATTAGCTTTGACGCACATATGAGTTCACACACTCATGCCCTTGCATATGAATGCAGCTGTCAAAATAATGATGAAAAAAACCTCAAACATCTGCAATTGTTTTATGGGTTAAAAGTAAAAAGATCAGACAACCGCGTGTTCAGTAAGTTTTTATAATCAATGAGTGTTTTAAAAAGATCAGTCACAAAATCAGCTCTCTCTCTTTTGCTGCTGAGGAGAAGAAATGCATGTGCACACACACACACACACACACACACACACACACAATGAAGACAAGTCATGTCTCAATCATCTGGCTTTGGTTTTCAGGGCTGATTTGATCTGAATTCACCCTCTGGTGTTTATATTCTTCATAGACTTGTGTGACTCACTCACACACTGCTTCTGCTGCACAGCAAGCTACGCAGGCACACACACACACACACACACACACACTCACACAAGAATTCATGTGCTAGCAGGGGAAGGAAGAGACAGTTCCTAAGCAGTGCTGTCACTTGACCCCGTGTCCCAATATGTTAATCATTTCCTGCTGGATAATCCAATGAAACGGTTGGAATCACTGATTTATTAGATTAGGGAAAATGGTATCCATGTTGGGAAAACCCCAGCAGAATTTGATCAATCAGAGAAACACTGCCTCAGTTATTACACTGCTCCAAGTCTCCATTTGAGAAATAGAACATGTTACCATATGGGCAACAGCTTTTCGTGGTAAAATAACAGAATTTAAGTGTGGAAAAAACAAACGCCAATTGATAGAATTTAGGAAACGCATATTAGTGTGTGTAGTAAAACAGGAGGCGCAACTGATATCTTTTCCTGTCTGATAAATGTGTGGAGGGCAGTGCGGGACCTGTATGTTTACGAACACATAATGTCATTTTGTCAAACATTTGGCTTGAATAATCTCATTTGAAACCAAACCATCAGACCACTTCTGGTGAAGGGTTGATGTCCAGTGTCAACAACAATCTTCCTCAGGAGTAATCGGAGACTTTTGACCCCCACAATGCATTCCTTTAACCTCACAGAGGGCCCTGGAAGCCCTCTTCCTGTCTGGTCTGACTGAGCAGTAATTGGTGGATCAGGAAAACCTCTGGTTGTGATGATCCTGTTGAAGATAAGGGAAGACAAAATGGATACAAGAATATGAAATAAAGACAAAACTGATGAGAAAAAATCAGTCAGTGTTATCTTGGCGGTCGGTTGTAGTCCCACCTCATTTCCTGTGTAGATAATTCACCACTCCCTCCTCCTCCTGTTTCTTTTTTTAAATGTTCTGAGCTACAGTGGTAATTCCTTCATTGCCTCTCCAGCTCCAGTTATGACTCTCGTGCATCATTTATTCATGAAAGCTTTGCAGTGCTGGGATCTGATTGGCCAGCTGGCTCTTTTTGGCTGATGAGAACAGAGCTCCCTCAGGCCTCATAGGACCACATGGTCATTTTTCATCCATCTAGTCTGTGTTTATGTGTATTTCTGTGTGCTGTGGTGTGTACGTGTAGTTTATACCAGAAGGTGAGAGAACAGATAAATTTAAAGGTGACGTGTAGCCACATAGGGGAAATAAAAAACATGGGAAAAGAGAAAAATGAAAATGAAAGAGAAGTAATGGGTGCACTCCGTGTGGTTGTAATTAGAGCCTGACAGCTCTTTGTTTGTTTCCATGCACCTGGCTGGGGGTGGATCGGAGCACTGAGAGAGCCCTTCTCATTGTCATCGTGTCAAACTGCGTGTGTGTGCGTGCATGTGTGCATAAGTGTGGGTGCAGCAACACAGACAGAGGTTCTAGGCACTCAAATAACACTTATTAAAATGTGACAAAAGGTTGGTTGAACCAATTTGGCCAAACCATTGTTGTGTTTGAATCCAGGACACTTTAACATTTTAAACGTGTATGTATATCTGCGTTCTTGAGTCCGTGGTTGTGTTTGTTTGCTGTGGTGTCAGACAACTCATTAGCTCCCCATTGTGTGTCTGAATAACCTTAAATGGACAACCCAAACAGACAAACACAGCATCATCGACAAGCGGCACCTACAAGTCCTGAGTGGACAGGAAGCTTTAAATGTGAGCTTTGTGAACAATTGTTTTCATAAATAAGGACAACTCTGACACACTTAACACCATGGCACAGCCAAATTGTTGTTGCTATGGTTACAGCCTCTTATCTCCTGCGACATATTTAAGTTTGAGTTCAGCAGCATTGGCATGGTTTTACAGTAAAGAGCTGGACTAACAATAACTTTAAAAAGTAAGGCTGTTAAGCTCCACACTCTAAAATATTCACCTGAGAAAATAATACGTCCCTACAGGCAGATTGTCATTTTAATTAGTGTTTGTTTTATTTGAATGCTTCAGGTAAACAAGGCTGTTAGGCTGATTTTAAAATAGAGGCTGCACGCAGGGTCTGACACTCTAATTGTATTTAGAGCAGCTGGAGATGATGGAGGTGTGAAAATGGAAAATAATCTTGCAATTTAAACGAACTGTATTTATTAAAATGATGAGTGTCTGAGTCATGAGGGCGTCGTGAAGTCAGGGAGACGGAGCAGGATGCATATGGAAAGTGAAATATATATTAAACCAAAACTTAGGGCGAACACTGCTCCTACAAAATAAGGAAAATAAGACGGTAAGCAAAAACTAATGATACGCAGTTCACCCAATAATATCTCAATTTAACTCAATGTTAGACAGAAAGGGAATGAAATGGATGGATTGTGATGATGATTGGGTGATGAGCCTCAGGTGTCTGCGATCATTGCTGATGGCCGGTGATGCAGGGTGGTGTGAATTGCTCCATCTTTGTCTGCTCAGCAAGGAGTAAATTACTCGCAAACCCATTTCTACTTAAGTGTGAGTGTAATGGATTGTTTGACTCACACAATATCGGTCCACAATTTGGCTGCTAACTAGTTTGAGTCCAATCCAAATCCATTTCTAAACTACGAAAACAACTTCCGTCACAAATGCATTCCTGCTGAATTCACAAACTCACAAAGGGTAAATTCACTTTCCATTCTTAATTGACCACAGAAGAACAGAATCACAAGGATTTCTCACACATACACGAGTGCACACACAAACAAATCAGGCAGCACCTGACCATATTGTGTGTGTGAGATATGACTCACACACACACACACACACACACGCACACACAATGCACACAGAGGCTCCTGTGCCATGCAGGATATGAAAACCACTGATATGAACTGACCAAGCAGATAAGGCAGTGCAGCCCTGTTGGCAGAAGTAAACTGATGCTCTACGGTGCTCGTGGGAGTAGAACTGAAAGGGATGTAACACAAAAAGGTGCATTGAATATCGAACACGGACAAAAGACGTCTAACCTGCATGGAAGAGGTGATGCCGCAATGATGCAGACTGAGTGGCAGAAGGACAGCAAGAGTGCATTTATGTTACAGAGCAAGACCTGAACATCCTGACAGGAGCTTTGTCCTTTGTCAGGGAGCTTTGAGAAGATTGAAATCCTTGTGTTATTTTGGCAGCATCTTCATATGAATATCTCTTTTGATAATCCTGCATGAAAAAGCTGATTTTTACTTTAGTGTAGTTTCATTTTTAGAGAGGCAAATTCATAAATGAGACTATTCGTGCTGTTCTTCTCTGAGAAGCTCTAAAAATATCAGTGCAGTGCGTGGAAAAAAAGCTACAACCTGGGTTGCTTGTGTTGTGAAAATAAAAGCTAAATTTAGAACCCACTCAAACTGAAGTATCATAAATGAGCCCTGACATCCCATTACTGCCTGCCTTCGATAATTATACAGAGATCTGAATGAGTTTGTGTGTGAATGGTGGACGTGGAGGACACTGTGTCGTAACCCGTGGCAAACACCGACTGAGTCATGGCCGGCCTTCAGGGGATTTCATTAATGGGCAAATCGTGTCTTGGCTATCTGATGGATGGATGAAAAAAAGAAGGATTATGGGAAGTGGACTTAGAGTAACACTACTGTCAAATATAATGATGGGTTGACAGAAGGATGTTCCAAGAAAGGAGAGTCGATAAATGGTGATCTCTCTGTGTGAGAGTGTGTGTGTCTGTTGGGGTTAAAGGAGGAAAGTGTGGTGACTCAGAGAAAACATAAAAAGGACAGAAAGAGAAAGTGTGTATGAGGAGAAATGGGTAATATTCCCCAAGGTGAGGCTGGTAAATCACTGTTTCCCTTTCCTGGCAGAGCACTGTGACTACAACCTGGAGTGTAGTAATGACTTGGACACATACATAATTCAGGTGCACATACATTTTCACTTTCATACACCGAGGCAGAGACCCTTTCATCCTTTTGTGGTTTCATTTACATATATTTCACAGAAATATTGAAACGTCTCCTCTCGTTTCTCACCGGTTTCTCTCTCTCACACACGTCTGCGTGGCTGTCATGGCAACCTGACAGCCTCAAATCAATAATAGGTTGTCTGTAAATGAATTACACTGTCATGGAGAGGCTGTAATCACATCTAAGTGGGATTAAACGCTCGACTATACACGGATAAACATGCACAGCACACATGACACATACGGTGCACCATAGAATGCAGTGAGCTGAGGAAATACACCTGTCAGTGCACACGGAGAATTTCAATCGCTCCCAACAGGTTCACCTGCTCAATGTTTCTCTTGAAGCCGGCTGTGTCATAAGTCTAATATCTAAGGACTTATGAAAGAAAAAAATCCTGGAAATGTTTTGTGATATATTTGGTTTCATGTGAAGATCTTTTTTCTCAATTGAACCAAAAACCCAAGGTAAAAATAAGTAAGAACTCAAAGAAACAGCGAGCAAAAACGCATTCAATGCAGTGAAAATTCTCCTGCGTCACACCGATCAGAACATATACCATCAACTTTCACTCCTGCTACACAAAAATTCTATAATTGACTTCTTCCTCCAAGTAAACATTCCCAGTTATCTCATTACTGGACTTACACACTTGTTAAGGTGGATATATTTGCTGTATACACACACGGTGAGGTCGGTCTCTTGGTAGCTTTAATCTGGTTAAACCTTGCAGATGATGACGTGAGGCACACAGTGGGATGCGTGCATAAATGCATGTACGCATGCATGAAAAGCAAAGTTGATTATGAACGAGGATGTGCATCATTATACTGTATCGCCATAAACGGGATATTGTATAATTTTGCTCCACCCCATTGACAAACAAGAAAACAGACACATCACATTTGTATCTCCCTGCACCTGTAGCTGCCCCCTCCCTCCCCAATATACACACACAGACACACACGCACGCACACACACACAGAGAGTTACCATGGTTACCCCCTCAGGGTGCTTTGTAGATGTCTACGGTATCACACATCATCTCAAAATGTGAAAGGCAATTAAAATGAACCTGACCTCTCTCTCTCCCTCTCACACACACATATGTGTAAGTGATATGCACACACAGACATGAATGAATCTCTCATCTGTCAGAAAACCACGTCGGCCCTCTCACCTGCTGCTAAATTGACTTTTTAGACCTACAAGTTTTTATCCAACAGCTCAGAGCTCATTTCAGCGTTTGACACACACGGGGGACACACAGACATGCATACACACTTTTCTGTCTCCTAGCTGAACTCTGAGCTTTGAAGCTCAGCCCGCAGCAGGAGAATACATCTGAGATGTGTTTATTCGTGAGATGTCGAAGAACATCCAAAGAATGTGGGTGTATGAGAGACAGAATTAGTAATGGTCTTTATTCAGGCCATCCATCCACGGCAGATAGAAATAGGAGACGAAGATCAGAGGGCGACGTGCGATGATAATTGATCACCTTTAAACACAACACATTGGGCTGTGTTTTTCTCTGGATATAATGCACCTCTTTCATCCCCTTTCTATCCCTTCATCTCTGTTTTCTTTCGTACATTTTAAGGAGTGAGCAGACTGCAGGTTCCTCTCGGCTGACTTATCGTCTCATTGGGAGACGTTTGTCAGAATAAAACACACCGCAGCAGCCAGCACTCTCCCACCTTATTAACGCACACAATCGCAGATACGTACAGCACAGACTCACACGAGCAAATCACACACACGTGCACACAGGGTGATTTGTGTCCAGTCCTGCTCAGTTGTTTGTCTATCCCTGCTGTGCTGCAGGGGCTGTTCATCAGGCCTGTTTTGCGTGTGTGGGTGTGCAGCTGCTGAGCCAAAGCGCCAGCGGAGGCCCACACTAATGACCCCCCATCTGACGAGGGAGCACCTGTGGGATCGGTCGACCTTAAAAGAGCTGCACGGGATCATGGGACAGGTCTCACCGTGCCTCAAAGAGACTCCGGAATCCATGCCATTAGCTCACAGTGCTGCCAATTAGCAGCGTGAGTCTCTGTGGGTTTAACATTTCACAGAACACAAGTTTGTGTCAAACTGGATTTGCGTCTGCGTGAAAAGGTCTGTTTTAGTTTATTTTAGAGGAAGAGATCACACAGTACAGCACTTGGGGAAATGACAAGTTTTTAGAAACTAAATCTGCGTGCCTGTTCTTCTGGAAACAAAAAGCAAATCAAATATTTGAGGGAATTTTCACACCTACATTTTTTGGTCTAGTTTGAGTTTCTTTCCCCTTTCATGCAGTTTGTTTGGAAAGGTTTGAAGGTTTGTGTTCTTTAGATAATTGCAGTAAACTTTTTCCTGTTGACTTTCTCCCCTGGACGTTTGAGCCTCTGAAATTTCATTCAGACCATGCGTTTATCCCACATTTACAATGATTAACAAGCCAAAGTTTTGAGCCCCTTTTGGCACTGCCAGCTGCAGCTTTGGAGATAAACACTTTAAAAAAAAAAATCAAAAAAAAAAATCCCGTGATGGCTCCCATTGCTGCTTTACCATCGACCTATTTAGAAAATGGAAAAACATTTTTTGAGAATCCAGTTCTTGCTCACCCTGTCCTGCCCTCTCACCTCTCTTGTTGTCTGTATCTCACTATTTATATCTCAGCCGGTGTCTTCTCTTGTGTTGTTTTCTATTTCTGTCACTGTTGCTCCCTTTCATTTAACCCATTACTTTCCAGTTTATCTATTCTGTTCGTCCATCCTGAACCATATGCGCGAAGAATACAAAACACAGAAGAGGTTTGACATCCAATACTTTGGATTTGTGTGTGGAGGGAAAGTGAGGCACATTACAGACGTGTTAATAGTTAAACATCACTTGTGTGTGTGTGTGTGTGTGTGTGTGTGTGAGTGTGTTCCTCCCCACAATCCCACAGGTAACAAACCTGTCAGATATAAGGGGTCTATCCTGCCCTGTAAACCAGTGACCTCATCAAATAGTATTGAATTATGGGTAATGGCACTTAGGGCTCAAAGTTGTCTCTGTGCTGTGGGCGCAGCGATAGTGAGTCATCCCTCTCTCTCTCTCTCTCTCTTTCTCTCTGCCTATCTCTCACACATACCAACACAACAGCTGGACTGCAGGGTATCTGACGTTTATCAGTGGAGGGAAATAAATGTGAGCTGAAAAACAACAACAGAGCTGCAGCCATGATAGTATGAGGCATCACAGCAAATCTGTTCTGTTTGTTTATTTATACATATACATTACACTTTGACTTCAGCTGATTTGATAAACATAACCCCC
>OMNV01025462.1:5494-16375 GCA_900303265.1 Brotula barbata
TTCCCCCCCCCCCCCCCCCCCCCCCCCCCTCCAAGAGTCTTCAGCGGCAAAGTAGGCCACAGGAACTGGAGTGACAAGGAGGAAGTATGAATTATATCTGCCCAGTGTGTGCAGGTCACTTCTTATTACCCACAATGCTCTCTGTGACCCACCTGCTGTCACATGATAGATTTCCCACAATGGCCTGCTGGCATGACAGAGCCACTCACAACATCGTCCACCGAGGACGGAACAGGAAATAAACGCAGTAACCTCGGTACTTGGACTTCATATGTACTTGTATGTTGCCGGGTAAAAACCTTGGATCCTCACATCGTTTTAGTTCCATAGAATAATTTTAGAACCGTATTAACAGACAGGAGGGGTCATCTCATTATCATGTCCCTCATCTTCTCATGTTCCCTTTCTACTGTATTTACTAAAATAAAATAAAATAAAATAAAATAAAATAAAATAAAATAAAATAAAATAAAACAAAAAAAAACCCAAAATAAAATAAAATAAAATAAAACAAAACAAAACAAAACAAAACAAAACAAAACAAAATAAAATAAAATAAAATAAAATAAAATAAAATAAAGGAAAGGGGAAAAGAAATTCTAATTTATTTTAAATTATGATTCATTTTAAAGCAATCGTGACAGTTTCAATTTGTTCATATTAACAAATAATGGTAACAAGTGCTTCTTTCCTCCTCCGTGTACTGGAGTATTTCTCTGGTGTGGTACTAGGACTTTTACCAGGAAGTGAAGGACTTGAGTGGTTGTTCCACATTGATGAATGCCATATTTGGTGGAAATGTACTGTACACAAACTCACCCAGACATATTAATCACGGCCAGCCGTTGTGAGCCGAATGCGCGCACACTCATATGTGGTGGATTTATGTGGCAGAAGCAATTTGGACTAAAATCCAAACAAGTCGGAGCCGAGCCGTGATTAATGCCAACTACTTACATAAGAGAAAGTTGAGAGGAAGGGGAGACAGTTGACAAATAGAGGGCAGTAAACTGTGGGAAAGGGGACGCAGAAAAAGGTGACTTCCTGCCCGGTTTGACTGACGAGCCAACACCCGCCTCCTGCACACACACTTTATATTCCACAACGTCGACCTCGACAAGGCAACACTTGTAAAACCGGTAAAAATGTGATTATTTTCCTCCTTAAAGTGCCTTCACGGCTGATACGAAAACACCGAATGAACACAAAAAGGCTTTGGTGACATCACAGTCTGAGTCACAATTCATTATGAATGTCCAAATTAATGTATTATTCTTAAAAAATGGAAAAAATGAGGCTGGTGGCAAACATTTCCAGCATCCTAAATCATACATTTATGTTTTATATGAAGGGGAATTACATCCAATCCACTGGATTCAACACAGAAATGCACACCGGAACACAAACATGACCACATACTGTATGTGTATGTGTGTTCACACCGTACATGCGTGTGTGTATGCCTACAGCACAACGCATAATTCATGCAGAATAATAACAGAACTGTTGCATGTCAGCTTTGAGAGATTGCACACGAGGGTCGTTTATTTTTGTACCCATCATTGTTGACATATGAATCACGGTGATTTCACCCGATTGGTCATCTTCAGTTTCTCGCCGCGTGTCATCGCTGTCCTTTTCTCGATCGCCCGTCGCTGCGTTTGGGATTCTCTCTGGTTGAAATGTTCTACTTGAACGATCCGATGGGTTTGACGACGTTAAGCATCGCCGTTCAAGTCTGACAGGACACAAGAGACGCCGACCCCTCCGTCGAGCCGCTGACATGAGACGACGGCCTTTGGAAGGTTATTTTTAACCCTTTATTTCTCAGATTGTGAGGTAGGGAGAAAGAGAGAGAGAGAGAGAGAGAGAGGACACAGCCATTATTATGAAAATTCAATGGATCAGTTTTTCTTAGATAATCATCTTTCATTCCTCCTTTGTGGATGAATTCATTCTATAGAGAAAGTGTGTGTGTGTGTCTGTATCTGTTAATTGCCCTTCAGGTCTGAAAATAGGATTCGCTGTCTTCCTCTCGCCGTTTCTCGCTCAATCAGGCTTACGTGACAGAGCACAAACACCGGGCTTGACTCAGCAGGGACTGAATTGACCGCAGAGTGTGGCTGTGCCCCTCCCCCGCGGATCGACAGGGGGAGGGGGCCCGATCCCTGACTCACCCTGTGGCCCGAGTGCAGCAACAGCACTCTTTTCATTAAACCGGCTGGACCACAGACAGTCACAAAGTGTTGGGATGGTAGAAAATCAGATGTTGGTGCATCATCACCATCATCAAAAATGTGTTTTTTCGTGTTAATTTTGAACTAAAACAATGTACAAATCTTCTTTTTCCCCCCCATCATCATTAGCAGAGGTACATTTGGGGCATCTTTTCCAAACAGGAAGCACCATCCTTTGGGGGTGCGGCGAGTATAATCTGGGTCTTCCTCGCTTTGTCTGTGTCTGTGCCCACACGCTGTGTTCATGTACGCCACCTCTCCAAACTATTCAACTATTGATCCATCAGCGAGCCCTTAAACCACACACCGGTCCAACATGCTGCTGTCTATTTCCATATCCACCTCTCTCCACATTTGCATACCAAAGTAACACTGTCCGTGACACTTGCCCATGAATAATTCATGACCCGTATTTACATAAGGTACACAGCCAGGACTCAACCTGAGATCTCTTCAGGCTGGGACTGACTTCGGGATGGGACTTTGTTTTGTGGGTGACTTTTGCATCAAGTCCTCTGTCTCCGCACGTCCCCCTGCACTAATTAATTAGCTAATTTCAGCCTCTGCCACGATCAATGGTTTGGGCTGCGCGCGCGGCTAATGCAATTCACCGCGTGAGGGTCGGGGGGCGGGGAGGAGACGGAGGTCTGCGGGCTACTTCTCGGGGGAGGGTGGCCTCTTCCTCGCCGCTCGTTCTGTTTGGTTCAACTTTGCTAGCAGCAAACAAAATGCTCTTGTGATGTATATAAAATATCTGTTTATGCATGCATTATTCTGACAAGGACGGCGCTTTGTCTTTGATGTTTTATGGTAGATGGGATTCCTTGTATGCACATTTTGCACGCATGTTTTTGCATAATTAGACCACACATCTGATTGTGGTACCACGTTGGAAAATATGGGAGGAAAAAAAAAAATAAAAAATGTAATCAGTCAGGCACGTATGCACGCATGTTTTATTTACTCATTTGCATAAGTATGATAGCTCCATGAACAACGTGGCTTGTTTGCTGAAGTATTTAGGTTAGGAGCTCTGCACGGGAGGCGGAGGCAGGAGGCGATCGTCCCCATCTTAGGCGTCGGACATCAAAGGGTGTTTGTGTGCGAATATCACAGTACGGATACGCTGCTTTTCTTCTTTTTCGTACTTTTTGATTGATGCTTACGGGTTGCGTGCGTTGAAAGTATGCAAATGCGCGACTGTAAACGCCGATTCTCTGCGTTGTGAACTCGGATTCACACTTGTGAGAGGATGTTTCCTTTAGGTGGGTGTAAAGGTACGACCTGAGGGGGCCTGTCAAGAATAACAAGCAGTTAAAAGGCTTTCTCCCTCCAGACATGACTCCCCCACTCCCCTCTCTCTCACACACACACACACACACTTACTCACACATTACTCGTCCATGTGTGGTCCCTGTGGCCACCTTGTTTACTTCCTGCCTCTCCTGCACCCAGTAGGACGGCTCCAGCAGAGGAGGTCTGAGGCTGCAGTGTGTATCCCGTGAGAGACCACGGGTCTGGACCCTTCGCTAAACCTCTGCTGGCTGCTCACCTCCCCCAAGGAGTGTGTGTGTGTGTACGTGTATGTGTGTGTGTGTGTTTGTGTGTGTAGTGTGGGACAATTCCTCTTAATTATCCCCTCATCATGAAGGACACACATACACACACGCACACACACATGCCTATGCATTGATGCACAATGTGCATACAAATTCATTCTTGCATGTACAATAATGCGGTGTTCCCTCACACACACGTACACACACACACACACACACAAAGTAAATCCACGTGGATTTGATAATGCGAAAGCAGCAGGAACCCTGGGGAGCAGCCTGTCTTGACTAAACAAAACAGATGTTTGTGAGCACAACGTCGCCCTAATGTCAACAGCCAGGCTCCGCCCCTTTATTAATCACACCGGTCCTGGTTCTCCTCCTGTCCTGCTGATTGATAAGTCCTGAGCCCGACGTTGAGGAGGGGTAGTGACGTGTGTTTGTGGATGCGATCATGTTGGGAGATGTTTTCTGATATTATTACACCAATCCCTCGTCGTACATGTACTGTGTGTACTTTGTACTGTTACATACGTACAGCGTAGGCGATGTACGGCCCGTTTCCTTTTATTATTACTATCATATCTCCCAGTGTCCTCGGCCCTGAATCAGTCACTTCCTAACGCGATCTGACTGCCGTATAAAATTCAAACCTGGGCTTCTTCTCCACCAAAGCATATGGCAGTGTGTAACGCGTGTACAATCCATCTCTCTAACTTTCTCGCTCTCGCTCTCCCCCTGCATCTGTCTCCTCAACCCTGAGGCTAAACACACTCTATTGTATGCTTCATGTTGACTCGCAAGGAAAACTGTCACCGGCACTACGCTCCGGTGCCATCATCTGACTCCTGGTAGCTCCGTGTGTTTAGGCGTGTGTGTGTGTGTGTGTGTGTGTGTGTGTGTGTGTCCCTCAGTCTCCGTTGAATGTATTGGCATGGCAGCAGGAAGAACAGACACTGATCTATTGTGGCAGGTAGGCGGCATCACACACGTAAACAAACGGAACGTAAACAAATCTCTCACAGAAGTTTGGTAGCTACAGAAAGTAGATTCAATGAATAAAATAAACACACTGGGACGGCAAACTTTATACACGAGACAAATTCTTTACTGCTTCTGCTTTGGCTTTTGTGTATGGTTACATACACAAGACGATATTTATACCAAATGAAAATACTTTTCACTGTCATAACATCTTATATTTGGGTATAAAGAAGTCTAAAGTAAAATTTTCTTTTATTTTTCATAATGGCGTCGCTTGATTTGTTAGTTTTGGTGCTACTAATATATGTAATAGGGAGGAAGACTATATGCTGGATATGGACATGGGTGAAGATATTTTAATTTTACTTTGAAGGATAAAAATATGAAGATTGTCCTGTGAAAGTATGACAAACCTTTTTACGAGTTCTAAGGTCCATCTGATGTGAAACAGGAATGTTTGGGAAGCAGAGGTGGAACGCTACATCGATAGCTGCTAGCAACCGAGAGCTGCTAGCGGTCAATAGCTGCTAGCGATTGATAGCTGCTAGCGATTGATAGCTGCTAGCATCATAATCATATACCATTTGCTAGTTCGTCTTATCTTGTAGAATTCTCTCCTTTGTTACAATTAGAACGTGAAGTTTCTACAGGCGTCCGTATCGATTTACGGGTGTTCATGGCGCCAAACTGCGTGAATTTGCTAATCCTTTGCATTTCTAGTTGGCATACTAAATTATCAAAACCGCTAATGTAAAATCAGCAAACGGCAAAACTATGTTCACCTTACTGCTCGTGGAGGTGAAATAAACTCATTGAAACAGTAAATAAGTCCACCTGTTACATACCACATATCAGAAAAAGTCAAGGAAAGGAAGCGATTAGTTTGAACTATTACAAAAAAAAAAGAAAAATCAGAGTGGAGGGGTGATACTTTCTATATATTTTATATATTTTCTTTCATGCTGAGGCCTGCAGGTTTGCGAGGAACATGGAAGTGCTGATGGGGGGGATTTATGAAGTACTCTGTCAAGTGTCATTTCAGGAAAGAAGCAAATGTGAGTGAGGTAGATGGACACTCAGGGTGGGTATGTGTGTGTGTATAAGTGTGTGTATAAGTGTGTGTGTGTGTGTGTGGAGCCCACGCTGGAAAAAAAAACTGTTAATCAAGGCTAGATTCATTACACTTATTAAATAAACCTTCTAATTCTGTAGCTGAAGAATAAATTACCTTCAATTAGAGCGAGTGTAAAACCTTTCCTGGGGAAAAAAAATATATAATTATGAGTCAAAACGTAGAAAGGAGAAAAGGGTTAATTTGATCAAGAGAATCCATTTTATTCCTGTTGATTGAATGTTGAGCCAACCTTATGGAACACAGAGAGAGAGAGAGAGAGAGAGAGAGAGAGTGCGGCGTTCTAAGTAATTACCTGACTTTCTCCTTATAAAATGTTATTATTGTGGGTTTAATGCACAGTACAGCGCCCCTCCCCCGACACTCGCGGGGTTTCACATTGGCGGTTTCCATAATTCTCGGTTTGGTCTTGGATAATTTAATGGGAACGTTTTTAGGAGTTTTGGGTGAAAAATCGCGTCTGAAACTCTCTATCGAGGGTACGGAACGCGGAGCTTCTAATGCGGCGTAATAAAGTGACGACGCTGCGAGAAAAGGTCGAATTGGATTTATGAATTATTTGAATTATTGGCGGATTTAGCGCTTAACCGCTAACCGCTAAGCGCATCTGAATGCTGGAGGATAGCTGTACGTTCCTTTAAATGCTGTTCTCGCTGTTCTTCGGACGAATTTCCGAACATTCAACTTAAGAGCTGCGATTGTCTCTTCGTTAGTGGACGTATATTACACGTACACGCTGGAGTATTTCGTCTCGTTGAAAGTAAGCAAAGCTCGTGTGGAGACCTTCAGCTTCCTGTTTAGCTTACAGTCAGCGTTCCCGCCCGATTTAACCGTTTACTTGTCATCACATTGACACGTCGATCCCGCGGAACGGTCGGCGGTCCATCATACGACATTATATCACGTCCCCGCCCTCGTATTGACACGAGCGGTTCGGATGAGCGGCGGCGTCTTGTTTGCGCCGCATCTCATAATGGAGCGGAATTGAAATATTAGCATTTTTTACCGCGGCGCCGGCCATGCAGACAGATAGTCACTAGCGATGTGGACTAATGATAAAACGACAGAGCAAGAAAGTGATGATGTGCACAAACGACGGAGAGACAAACGGTGGACTGTGGTATACCGGCGTGCAGCGGCCAACGCTTTTCTACGTCCGCGCCGACCGGGAATGTGGCGCTTCCTGGGAAAAAAATACCCCGGGTAAACATCTGTGCGCGTCAGCCCTCGTCCCACCGCGTCCCACCTGTCACAATCTGGTCCATCTCGTCGACCCCTTCCCTCCTCGTCCCCTTCCACCCTCGTTTCCTTCCCGCAGCTCCACTCCCCATCGCCGCGTCCGGTCCGACACAGTAAAACGCGGCGATGATAATGAGCGCTCATTGGTATTCCCAGGACGCCTGCCCCTCCACCACGCTACCGCGCTCTGCCTCGCTTCCTCCCTGACATTTATGTTTTCAATTAGGAGCTCCTCTGACGAGCCCCGTGCCCCTTCCACCTTAACCTCCCACGACGGGGGAAAAGAAAAGGAGAATCCCAGAACCAATCTTTGATCATTATAAAGCCTTAAAAATGGCATTACCCCACAAAGCCTCCTGGGAAATTCTCCAAAATGTTGTGAGAAACAGCGAGGTGATGCTGGCAGCGAGCGCGCTGCATTTAAAGCGGCGTGGATCTCTCCAGCCCAAACACGTTTTCAATGGCACATTTTCTACAAAATGACTCTGACATTCACACCAATTGTGGTAAATACAGGCTGCGAGCTCCCTGTTGTTTTTCCATTTGGTGAGATGTGTCTTCTTCTTCTCTTTCTTCTCCTTCTTCTTCTTCTTCGTCGTCCTTTTTTTTTTTTTTTGCCTCCTTTCTCTGGCTTCTTGCTTGTTCTGTTTTGTGTTTCCCCCTCTGTACAAAATGTGCTGCAGACGAAGAGTAAATGTTTGTTTTGGTGCTTGGCAGCGGACCGTCCTCATCCCCCCTGTCAGTATGAGGACTAAGAAATATTTCCTCAGGAGTTCTGTAATCTACTCAGAGTACTGCGGCGTGCAGCAGACCCCTGTGTTTCTGTGTGTGTGTGTGTGTGTGTGTGTGTGTGGGTGGGTGTAAATGTGTTCATTTCACCATGACACATGTATTCCTTCTCGTCACCCTCCTGACACAGAGGTGATGATGATAGAAGGACCGAGGCGGTGAGGGAGGCGGCGCCCGCTCTCCGCTCACACACGGGGCTACAAAGACCAGCCCGCAATTAAGATTCTGCTCAGCCAGCCTCCTCCGATGGTTCAATGGGGCGAGGATAAGCAAGCCCACTGGTGATAAATGGCCCACATCGCTGTCCACGTCCTTCCAATATAACCTGGGCATTAATTACATCAATTTGGTATTGCACAGTCATCAATATCCATCGCTGCACTAACCTATGCATCAGGCTGCGTGTGTGTGTGTGTGTGTGTGTGTGTGTGATGATTTGTCTGTTTAAAGTACCGGTCTGATGTGTGAAAACAGTGGAATATTTTTAACCTTTTTTAACCTTTCGTTTCGAGCGCCACGGCGGTCGTAGCGTTCCGGTCGATAAAATTTTAATCCTGACTTATGGGCTAATCATTTTTATTTATCGTGCAGATGAGTAGGCGAACATGGAGCGCGACGTTAGCGGACAGGAAACGGAACACAAAAAGAACTGCAGGTAAAATAATAATGTTGCGCTAAACTCTGCAGTTTTAGAAAATGTACGAAATAAACTGAAAAATATCGGACATAAATTGATTAGAATGAAGTAATATTACCTTGCTGCTACTTCCGATAACGCTAAACTCCTTTATACTCTCTGTAAACGCCGTCTTCCTTTCGTATCTTTTCGGTCTGTTACCGTTTGTTACCGCTTACTGGCCTTTCAAAATAAACTTCCGCTTACACCGGAAGTTACAAAATAAGAACTCAAACGAACAACAAAACACACAGTTCGCATTTACAACGATGCTAACGGCAAAAGTAGAACATTTTGGGCCACTTGGGTGTTTTGTGTTTGTTGATACATTTTGCTGTATTTTCCCATTCCGCCGTTTTTTCCACTTGAGTACACAGCAGAAGGTGAAAAGACTTCCACAGGTAAAAGTGACTTTGCTTCACCGCTCAGACCATCTGGCCTGTCACGTAACCTGCACCTCCATGTTTGCTCCTTGTCCCTCGAACCTTTACTGTACCTCCTCAGCCGTCCGTCCTCGGCGCAAGTAGATTTCAAGATGGACTTACTGTCGGCCGAGGTGTTACCGCGCAACCGACGACAAACTGGAAACTTTGACAAACATATGGCGAGGGGACGGCCGACGCCATTCCCAACTTTGCCGCTTGTCTTCTTAGAGGACAGGATGAGCTGATGCCTCTGTGTGCTGCTTTACGCTCCACATTAATCCAGTACAGTCCGGATGAGCTTCCAAAGCCTTTCTGTCAGACTAATTTCTCCTATTTTACCAAAAATCTGTTATATAATGAAGGTTGTGTAGCTTGACTTTTCTTTATTGTTTGTTTTTTTTATGATGGGGTGTTTATATGAGTGTTCTGTTGAGGTTTTTACAGCTTAATGACTCAGCCAGAGGCCTTATGCTGTACGTGGTATATCTGCTACCCTAAAACATCAATAAATAGACGCTCTTATATTTGTTTTTGAATCATGAAGACATCTTGATGCTCCTTCTGACTCCTCGATAAATGCGCCTCGATTTGAACAGATTTGGTTCATACTATTAGCTAATTGAGCCATTTTTTTTGCCACGCTACTTTTCCAGGCAGTTTTATTAAATTTCAAGTCTACCCCAGCAAAACTAAAGCCAGAGCGCCGTGAAACGCGCGCGTGCACCACGCCGTGCGTACACCGGCGAGCCAAGAGGCCATTTATCAAGATTTATGTGTGACAGAAATGCACACAAAAGCACGAGCTCGACAAACTGCTAATCAACTTTAATAAGGTTCCGGAGTTATGAGTCGTCAAGATCAAGGAAAACACAATCCACCAACATCATCACATTACACTGGAGGGAGCGGCTTAAAGAAACTTTAAGTACACTCATTAAATGTCAGCGGTAATCAAGAGGGACGGACGCTAAGCCACGGATTTACTTTCAGATCGTGTTGGTTCAAAGTTCCATTTGTGTCTTTCATGTTTCGCTACAGGAGCAGATGACAGGAAAAAAATCAGAAAATCAAAATGTATCAGAGGTCAAAGACAAACAAAAGTACATTTTGAAGTTCCTTTTTGTAGCGTCATGAATAAATCTGCTGTTTATTATAAACGTGGACATACATATTTTTATCATATTATGTGGCTCATATCCTACGATGATATGGACTAAAAAAACTATATCACAAAACACTGGACATGGAGCTCAACACTTAGGAGGTAATTTGCACTTTGACTGTAGAGAATAAGGGATTTATTACAAACTGTAATTGTCCTGGATTTATAACTTTGAATCAAATCCAAAGAGAAATGTCAGAAAATCTGTAAAATATAGAAAATTACCTCAGCTGATACTTCAAAACATTAGAAGGAATAATAAAGAATCTATCTATCTATCTATCTATCTATCTATCTATCTATCTATCTATCTATCTATCTATCTATCTATCTATCTATCTATCTATCTATCTATCTATCTATCTATCTATCTATCTATCTATCTATCCATCCATCATCTGTCTATCTATCTATCTATCTATCTATCTATCTATCTATCTATCTATCTATCTATCTATCTATCTATCTATCTATCTATCTATCCATCTATCTATTTATCTATCTATCTATCTATCTATCTATCCATCCATCATCTGTCTATCTATCTATCTATCTATCTATCTATCTATCTATCTATCTATCTATCTATCTATCTATCTATCTATCCATCTATCCATCCATCGTCTGTCTGTCTATCTATCTATCTCACACAGGAGTTTCATCATGATAAAACCTTCAAAT
>OMNV01025465.1:0-14186 GCA_900303265.1 Brotula barbata
ACGATGTCTTTTGAGCTCTGTCACACATTGTGCACTGCCTCACACTGTTGCACCGCTGAAACATTCTCTTTGTCTTTCCCACGGTGGACTCAAGCTGCTGGAAGTGTTCTGAGGAAAGGAGGAGGAGATGAAGCCTTTTGCTTTCAGTCACTCTTAACAACAACTGTACCATGAAAGGCAAGAGTTTCATCACAGAAATTAACAAAACTTTATTCTTTATTTGTTTCAAAACTGAAAAAATAAATAAATAAATAAATATGTGCCCGTACTCCTGCTCCTGACATGTTGATGTGTTTATCAGCTAGCAGATTATGAATTTATTTAAATTTTCTTCTGCAGGGAATAAACAAAAGAAAGAAATGTACCCACCCCCAAGATTGAACCCATCCTAACTATGAGGAGCACTCATATGCAAACACACAAACACACTAGATCAACTTCAGATCTTTCACCTTTTCTTGGTCATGGGTAATGTCAAGAGCAATTAGCTTAGCACACATGTTTATTGTGGGTGGGGGGAAACTGGAGCACCTGGGGGAACCTCGTGCAGGCAAGGGGAGAACATGCACACAGAAAGTTGTGGAGGTCGACCCCGGGACTCGAACCAATGATCTACTCGCCGTGAGGCAACAGTGCAAACCACCAAGCCTCCGTGCTCCTTGAAGACAAACAATACAAGGCTATAGTCCAATAGGGAGTTATATTTCTGCATCATTCCCGAACATGCAGTGGGACATTGTCAGCACAGAGCTCGCTCACAGTGACCCCATTCCCCAGAGAGAGAGAGAGAGAGAAAGAGAGAGAGAAACACAGTGAGTGAGAGAGAATAGTTGAGTGGGTGGGTGAGACAGAGATAGGCAGAGCAAAGAGGGGAGTGAGAGAGTGAGAGGGTAAGAGGGACAGAGTGAGATGAAAAGAGGTGAGTAAGAAAGAAACAAACAGATTAAGAAAGAAGGAAATATTCTTAAAACAACCATTAAATCCTTGATTAATCTTTGCTCACCCTCGACCACGCCCTCCATGACCACGCTGCACATCTGGTCATCACGGATGGCCTGCCTCTTCATTCGTGTTACCGCAATTACCAGGTTAGCAACGCGCTGCAGACTCAGGGGCTTGCGAGAAAGCACCAACTCGACCTCGCTGTCCAGTCTGAAGACCTCATCCTGCGCTCCCTGCACACAGAACGGAGACGTGAGTCACCTGAATGACATCACTGACAAGATTATCCTCAACATGTAGTTTGTATGTTATTACTGATAAATTCACCATCTCACCATCAGCTCGCAGGACGACTCTGATGGGGTCTCATTTAATTCAAAGCTGGGAGAAAGAGATATTAAAATTCTGTTTGTTTACACATGTGGTTAATAATTAGCATTATGATACGACGACCTTTAATGATCCGGTCTGACTGGCTCATAATGGATTATCTGAACCCTGATCTTGACCACGCAGCCACTGCTGCTATGATTCTTAGTGGAGTGACATGGTGTAAAGTAACAGAGTAAGTGACAAAGTAAAATTACTTTAATAAGTATACTTCCTTCACAGGTTACTACGGTAACGCTACAAACAAGGGTCAAAATTAAACTCAGGGCTCAACTTCATTATTTTTTTGAGAGTGTGGAAGGAAGCTCAGTAGGATCTAAAGATTATACAGTTCATTGTAGGTTGTATCTTTTATTCATTCATATCATAAGCCTTTGCTTTTACCGATGACATTTATATTTTCGGGGGCTGAGCTAATATGCTGCTACATCAAATATGTAAGCGGCGTAGTGGCAGGAATGCACCATGGGAAGGCAGAGGAACGGCTAATTTTTCTGATGGGTGGCCGTGTTGACAGGTTACAGTGAAATAGTGAGGCACAGTGAGACATGATATCACATATTGGATGACATCACTTGTTTGATGACATGATCATGTGCACCTTGACCTCTATCTGCAGAGAATGCTCATGTTTCACTTCAGATAGCTGGATTCATTTGTCGGATTCACCAATAAACAAGAACGTCTGGTATACGTCCGATTATACCAATTCATGCAAAGTTTTATTACACTTGTTAAGAATTCAGGGTTGTAATATAACATCAAACAGGAATGTCAGCTAAGACAGAGACAGAGGGATCGGAGGAATGTGACCAGCTCATTCTGGCTGGAACATCGTACCAGCACTCAGTACAGAAAGTGCTCGGACTAGGAACTAAAGAGGATATAGCAGCAAACGTGGCTCTGAGGATTTTACAGGGAAATCAGGGTTTCAACAGCTCCAAAACTGTGTCGTTCATAAGCCTCCTGAAGAAAATGCTGCACGTGAACCCTGAGAAGGACTTCATTCCCAGTTCCCTCCTCTCTGGTAATGGAGCCTCTGCTGCACTTAGCATCAACAACAGAGTCGACAGAGTCCTGTCACTGGCCATTACCGCCTCTGATAATACTCCCTCTGCTGCCATTGGCAACGACGAACCTTTGGCAGAGGCTGCCATCGCCTCCAATAATGGACCCTCTGGTGACAGCAGAGCGTTGGTAGCAGTCATCTCCGCTTCCAGTAACGGACCCTGTGCTGTCATCAGCAACAATGGCGGAGTGTTGGCATCAGCAATCACTGGATCCAATACCGTACCTTCTGCTGATGTTACCAACGACAACATGGCCGTGGCAGTTGCTTCTAAAAATCTACCTTCTGCTGTCATTAGCTACACTCATGCAGTGTTGGCATTGCCTTCCTCCACCTCTGTGAATGGATCTTCGGCTGCCGTTCACAAAAATGATGATGCCCTGGCGTCGCCCGCCACCACCCCTGATAAAGGACCGCTTGCAGCTGCTGGCAACAACGACAGAGCACACAGCGCATTGGCACCAGCTGCCACTCCCACCGCAAAAGTTGCCGCCAGTAGCAAGAACGACGGAGCACAGCGAGCGTCGGCATCGGCCGGCGCCGCCCGCAATGAACCTGGAGATTCTGACAAGCAGAACAAACATTGCATCCTTCAGCTGGTCAGGACGGTGATAGGGCTCATCTCAGATAAGGCAACAAAAACCTTGACACCACCATCACAGCACCAAAGAAACATTGTGAAGCGTCTGGCAGGCAAAATATCTGTAGAATTTGCAGCAAAAATGCACGGCACAGGTTTCGTTATTGACCCTGACACAAAGAGTTTCACGGAGCTCCCCAAACGTGTGCTGAAGAGTCTGTATAAGATTTGGTCTCCAGAGTTTGTGCTGAATGCTTTGAATTTACAGCTGACTGCCCTAGAGAGTTTGACTGTGGAGGTTTTTGTGACTCACCTGATGAGTCTCATCCACAAGAAGCCCTCCGCCATCTCCCGATTCCTTACTGCCCTTTCCTGCTGCAGTTGCAACAAAACAGATGACCTCCGCAGCATCGAGTCTCAAATGGGAGTACCCTGAGATATGGTCAAGCCGCTGGCAATTGGCAATTTAGAATTTTTTCCCCCAAAACGACTCTATTCTTGTAACATTGCAAAATCTTCCAAAATGTCACAATTTTTTTTTAGAGAGAGAGAGAATTGGCTCCATTGCGGGTCTGATGGCTCTGCTGAAACAGAATTGACAGGGTGCAGTACACGCTGTGGTGCAGTGCAGTGGATTGTGGGTTGTTAGGTGACGCTTCCTGATTTAGATTGGTTTAGATTGTTCTGTTATAATGCATATTTCACTGCTGATAATCCCCAAGTTATTCTGAGTGAAACTAATGACTGTTTGATAAAGCTTCATCTGCGTCAGTCTCTTGGTTTTCCTTTACGAGTCACTGACATGAAATGTAACATGACATCATTAAACACACACCATCACACAGACTTCCAGCACGAGCATAGCATCCAGCAAAGAACACCATATTGCAAATGGAGCCCAACACAGGAGCCCAACATGTGAAGTAGTCGGGTTTTTGGCTTCAAAACCCAAGAGGGAGAGAGTCACACTATTGACCTTAGTGTCACACTATTGACCTGAGTGTGTGTGTGGGGCAAACCACACACTCACACTGTTCGCTGCAGCGTTATGCATTTTGTGCGCAGGTAGAAATATTTCACTGCTTGCTTCCGTTATGCACAGACTGTTTCAAGTCATTGATACGTTTACAGTTTAAATTGATGCATTCAGCTGATGCTTTTATCCAAAGCAGCTTGAAAGTGAGAAAGTTTTACAACAAAGTGCTTGGCATTCCAGTCATTAGCCAGATGTGATGCAATTAAAAAGTATGAAGCGCTCAATCAACAAACATAATATATTCTCTCAAAATGTTACATATATTTTGAGGAAAAGTGGAAATGTTACCAAGTCAAACCATTTTGACATTTCCTCAAAATATTACAACTTTATTATCAGTTTCTCAGGTTTACAAGAATACTTCTTAAATGTAGCAAGTGTGTGTGTCTGTGTGTGTAAAAAAAAATGACCAGTATCTTCAGTTGTTTGCACAAATGAACAGGGGCGTAAATATGACTGAGGTGATGGTTTGCGTGTGTGTCATTTCAGTGCATGATTAGGTTCTGCTGCTTATGTGGTCGAGTAGCTGCCCACAACAAAACCTACGTGGAAACTCAGCTTTAACTTTCACTTTAGCTCAATCCTCAACTTAAGCTGTTGAAAAAGAAATCTTACTTCCTACGAATTTCGGATATGTACTTAGAAGTGCTTGGCTTTCGGGTCTTAAGCCGGAAGTGACGCTATTAAAGGTCAAACCATTTTGACATTTCCTCAAAATATTACAACTTTATTATCAGTTTCTCAGGTTTACAAGAATACTTCTTAAATGTAGCAAGTGTGTGTGTCTGTGTGTGTAAAAAAAAATGACCAGTATCTTCAGTTGTTTGCACAAATGAACAGGGGTGTAAATATGACCGCAGTGACGGTTTGTGGAAAAGTGGAAATGTTACCAAGTCAAACCATTTTGACATTTCCTCAAAATATTACAAATTTATTATCAGTTTCTTGGGTATTTGTAAAACTTCATAAATGTAGCAAGTGTGTGTGTATGTGTAAAAAAAATCATTAGTATCTTCAGTTTGCGCAAAAGAACAGGTGTAAATATGACTAAAGTGATGGTTTTCTGAAAATATTGAAAATCTTACAAGATCAAAGTTGTAGTGGTGTCAGACAGGAAGCGATATTGTGGTTTCACAAATAATGCAGAGCAGAAGTAGGGCTCTTAATTCTCCTGTCAGAGGCCACCACACTGATTTAGCAAGACAAGGGTTGATTGATAAGTTCTGCGCCTGGCACATAAACGTTGGCATCCCCCATCTCTCTCTGCCCTGTCCTTCCTGTCTGTATCTCTAGTTTTACTATTACAATAGAGCAGAAATGGGAAAAAAATAAAATCTCAGAGAAGTGGTTTAGAGTAAGTAAGTAATGATCAATACAGTAAAATGATACGTTTAAAGTTGGTTTTTTTTCTTTAACTTACCCCTCCAGGGCCTGGGATAAATCAAAGTCACACATGATGAGCGCTGTTGTTTGTTTAAGTCCAGGTAGAATGTGTGACCTCTTTGTGTGAGCATTTCCTTTTATGCCTCTTCACTTCCTAGTTGCATGGAGGTCTGATTGAGTTTTCACAAGCCATTCAGTACGGAAATGAGATTTGATAGCGGACTGGAAACACCTGCTGCACTGGGTTATCGAAAACATTCAGAATTCAGCATCTTCCTGTGTTTCGTTCCTCTGTCTGATGGTTCAAATGACAAAGCCATCAGCAAAAATACGAAGGGGTGTTACTGTGCTTTTACATTAACTTCAATGATCATTTACAAAAATCGAAAAAAACTGACACACGCACACAAATAACAATAGGTGTGACTGATATCACCAGAAATACTTTTATTTCATTGTTATTTAAGCAGTAAGGTCTCACTGAGATCCAGTGAAGTCCTGGTCAAGAACCAGAAAATAAGCAAAAATAAAAAACAATGTTTGGTTTATGCTCACTTAGAGATCTTAAACACAGTATGGACAGAAAAGGTCAGCTTTTCATCAAGATATTTGTAGGAAGTAACCTTCACATCTATTAAATCTCTTGTTGAGATAGAAATATCATCAGATAAAAAAATGAGAATTCTCCAGAATTAAGTTATCTTAAAGTGTGAGCCACCATATAAAAAATGGTATCAACCACATAAAGATGTACCTCTGCTGGATCAACTTCAATCCATTCAGAAAATAAGTTCTAAAACAATATGTTTTATCATCAAGGTTAGTGACAAATCCTTTGAGACTAACATCTACGAGCTGAACTAGAACCTGGTTGAAGTGGGGCGAAGGTCCAGACGTTGGCTGGGCAACAAATATTCAAATCAGAGGGATGGCCACCTTTCAAAAGAGGAAGGACAGCTGTTGATTTCCAGGGATCAAACCTGAACATAAACTAAGATGAAAAATTGAAGCAATGAGCACAGCAACGATATCTACAGCAGGCTCAGTCCCAGAGCGCTTTACAGTGTTTCGCCTCACATTCACCCATTCATACACACATTCACACAGCTGAAGTAACCGTGTAAGGCCCACTTGCTTGTCGGGAGCAATTTGGGGTTAGGGGTCGACATGGAGGAGCCGGAGATCGAACCGGTGACTTTTCAGTCACCACCTAAGCCGCGCCAGCTGCCCATTTTGATGGATTGTTTTGGAGAAGTGAGCGGGTTGTTTTTCAGGAAATGATCTCACGGTCAAGCGGGAATTAAAGTTATTAAAAATGAACTGAAAGAAAATGCCGGAAACATAATTTAGAGATGTATTTGGGTTGAAAAAAAACAGGAAGGAGACAGAGAACAAACAGAGAATTCGAGAACAAAAGTGGAACGTAGGGAGGGGCCCAGCTATGCCTTCGAGGTCCACTCTACCTTTTCATGTTGTAGCAGATGTTTTTAACACGCTTTGTGTGTCAACAGAGTTTTAAGTTGAAAAAGAAGAAGTGTAAACAAATCACCACACTGTGGAGTTCAGCATGATAACAATGCTCTTACCGACATAGCGTTCATTGTTTACTGCTAAGTTCGTGTATTCTTGTTCATACATTCTATGCATATTCGGAAGTGTTGCTGAGTAATTTGTGATAGTTTTAGTGAATGGTGTGCTGGTACGATTCAGCAGTAGGACTGGTTGTTACAGTCCCAGAAGTTTCAGCACTACAAATGAGTTGCTCTTGGTGGAGACCACCGGATGATGCAACTGTGACACATCTTCACTTGTGCACCTGGATGTCATCGGGTGTTTTGGTCTTATTTCACAAGACACCCTCAGTGGCCCACCGCAGACTGATCAGACATGAGTGTGTGTCACATAGTTGTCCTCTCGGTGGTCACTTGGGAGCCGGACCGTTTCTCTTCTTTTCAGCCACAGCCACTGACTGCTCTTTTCTGTGGTGTTGGCAAGGGCTTTGATGCCTCTGACTCCCACTTCCCTTAGAAGCCTTGCAGTTGAACTGGCAACGAAGCCCCTGCAACCCACTTCAACGCCTCTTCCACAGACGGTCAGCTCGATCGTGAGCAGGACTTAAGACCAGAGGACCCAGTCTGGTGACAGGCTGGTTGGTGCGATATTGGGTGGGAAGCAGAGTGTATGCCCTAGGTCCGCGCACATTTCCCAGTCTCTCCCAGGCTATGTTCAGTGGGCACGAGTTGGGGGGTGGCAGGTCTCTCTCCTTCCCAAATGAGGGCTGGATCACGGGAGGCATGGTGCTGGTGGTTACCCCTTTGCTCTCGAGTTCAGCTCCTTAACATCTCAGCACTTGATAGTGTACCTGCCTTGTGTTCAGCTGGTCTTTCAATCCACCAGGATGTGCTTGAGGTTTGCAGAGACTGTACACAGAAGGCGAGCTGGTTCCTCTCCGAGCCATGGGTTTAGATTTGCAGGGGAGGACAGGACGTCATATGTGGCTCTGATGATAAAACTCAGCCTGTTAGACTCCATGCTCCACAGGTCTCTCCATAGGATTTTCCTCCTCTCGACAGCATTCCATCGTGTCCAGCAGCCTTTCTTAGCTTGGGCGACGGCTCTGGCACACCAGGCAGCTTCTTCTTTGCGGCGCACCTCCTCCACGACCAGGTGCCGGCGTTCAGCTGGACTAGCCTTTTGCCAGGTAGGTTTCTTTTTGTCCAGGCCAAAACCCCCTCTGCCTTGTTGGACGTGGCCCACAATATCCTGATGTTGGAGGGCAGATTTTGCGACCTGAACTGCTGCTGCAGTGCAGGGTCCATTTTCTTGCCGTGGCTAGCATTGGAGTGACAGATCTTACAACTGTGTCCCGAGCAGACTGGATGTATAATGAATGGGACAATGTTTATTGTGTGTATTAGTAAATATTCCTATTTGTCTTATTATTATCTTCCTATCTTGTTATTATTCCTCTTTCTATATTCATGTCCCTTGTCTCAGGACCACATGCTGTGCTGCAGGCCCCCGACCTCAACTTCCTATTTCAGTGGACCTCAGTCACTCTTGTCACTGTTTAACTGGAGAAAGTTGTTTACCTCCAATGATTGAAATCAGGTAAATAGTCGTTCACTGGATCGAATACAACAATGACTTCAAACTCTATTGCAGTTCACCTCTGCTACAGAATGCTGCTACCAGAGTCCTGGGTGACATGAATTATATTTGATTACTGACGCGCTGGTTTAAATGTGGACCAACTCAATCCAATAACATGAACGCGTACCTGCAAAGCTGTTCGAGTTTCTGAACAACATGGCCAAGATACATGTTGGTCCAATCCAGAAACGGCAAAGTAGATTCTCCCGTCCGTCGGTCCATCCCCTTAGTTCTGCTTTCACCATGTCAAAACATCAGTATCAACATAAGTATTCAGCCGTGCAGCAAAATGTTACACTGAAGTTGACAAATAATTAGGACACAAGATGAAAACATGGTTGACTTACTTTATCATTTATAGGTAAAAGGTAATAAAAGCACATCATCGTTCACTGATTTCTGTTTATGGACAACTTTCTTTGATTGGTCTCCCAATGCATGATGGCATAATTATGTTATCAATTTAAATTACCACTTAAAGGTCTGTCTGTAAATACTTGCTAGCTTCAAAATAAGTTACTGTAACACTACCAACTAAGGTTAATAGTTCACTCGTTCATTATTACTCTGGGACCAGGGCAGGCAGCTCTTTAAAGATATTAAGAAGTCAAATCTTTCTGTCACTTTTACGTAGTGAGCGCTAATATTCTTTGCTGTTACTGGGATGCAGCCTCCATCAAGTCACGTGATCTGGTCAGGTTTGTCAATGTAGTCACTCTCCCATAGCGAACATGACCAGACCACAAGGTTGAACCTTCCCAACCTTAAAACCAAGTGGAGTTTAAGGAAGTACAGCAAAGTTGTGACTTGTGATTTTTCTGTGAGAATCAATCAAAGATCCAACGTTTAGAAGTGGATTGAGTTTATTTCCTACGAAACATAATTGTATAAGTGTTAAATGCGGCTGACAGCATTCCAAAAACATGAACTAAGAAATTCCATACAAATGTAACCAGGAAGTAAGGAACGGAATCATCTGGATTATTTATGCTAACAGCTTTGTTGTACCTGAAATCTGAGACAAATATCTATAAACAACATTCTCAAATTATAATCTATCTATATATTAATGTACAGTTTTACACAGAATCAAACCAAACATTTCCCAATCAGAACTGATAACGTCCAATCTTTTGATATCATATGAATGACTTTCTGAACACAAAACCAAATATAAGTAAATAGCTAAAAAACATTGATCCAGCTACGTTCACTTTCCAGGCTTTCAGACTTCGATTCTGTTTGGTGAAAATCAGATGAGATTTGTTTTTGATCAGTGTAAACAAACCACATCTGTTTTGGTCCTCATTGTTTCTAGATTGGACTGATATTCAACCTCTGCATGGTATTTTTCCTTCCTATCCGATTCATTAGCCACTTCCATCCATACATTCAAATCAAATCTCTATCTGTTTGAAATCCATTTTTTTCAATCTCTATCCGATTAGTTTCCTATATGTACGATTCTATGATAAAACTCTTTACCCGATTAATATCTCTGTCTGATTCCAGTTAGACAATAAAATGTATGAGAAATGTCCGAGCAGAGGTTCAATTTCCACAGTCTGACTGTCGCACAAATTAGGTTGAGTTGTTTGTTTAGAAGTTGACTTGACTGTCAGATCCTAATGAGACCCCACTGCTGTCGCCTGGCCTAGGCTAGGTGAAAAGATTGGATCTGGAAAAAAAAAAAAAAAAGGAGGCCCGTGACATTCAGTGCAGAACCCATGACCAACAAAAAATTCTGATGCTCAACCTATGATCTCATTTATCCTGATAAATAGATTTATACACCTTACACAGGTTGTCTACACTCAAATGTCGGTTTGTTGTGTCTGAACTCACTGCGTTATTTTGGAAAACTTGTAAAAAGTTGCATCACAATTTAACACACACTCTGTCATGGAATGATGGACTAGGTGCTTGCTTATGGATATACACACACTCACATACATTCACACACACATGAACACGACTCAGAATGTTCACAGGCCTCAGCTATCTGGAATAACAAAAAACAAGATGGCCCCACAGAAGATTGAGCTAAAGTACAAATCTTTTGGCCAATCAAATACTCAGATTGCATTACTGTTAGATCTTCCAAAAAGAAGCTTAGACTGAAAAAACAAACAAACAAAATATAGGTACTACTGTCTGTAACACTGAGTTTAATTCAACACAAGTTCGGCACAGGCAGTGCCGGCTAATCTACAGTGCCCTCTGTTGGAGCATAGAGTCAGTGATGTGTTGGTTTGAAGCTGTTGGATAGAGGAGCTTTTTCACTGCCCTAACTTCAAATTCAAGCCAACAAGAAACAAAAAAAATGATAAGGAGCCCAAAGGACACAGGGACCAGCTCAAAGTAAGTCTCAGACAATGTGAGTTGAGACGTTATGAGCATCAATAAATTTGAACTTGAAAATCTGGCTAAAAATCGCACTGTGCGCCCGCGCTTTGGCAATCAAGGACAACTTTTCTACTCTGAAGACATCCCCTGACTGTGAACGGTCCAATACAAAATAAAGTTCTTCAGACTAATGGATCTTCTTGGATGACGTGTTCACGGACCTGTTTTGTCTTTTCTTTATATATTTGCTTTTTGATTTTCCTTGCTAATTTGCTATAATTGGCTGCCAAATTTGAGTGGGCACGCTTCATTCTACAAAAAGTGCTGAACCCAACTTGGTGGACATGTGACCTCACTACCTGGGCAGAAAACATCAATCCACTTGATGTTGGCACTAGATCGACAGTTACCCTCTGGTTTGTAAATGTAATCAGGTCTGTTTTTGTTGCAGTCCTGCATACGTACGGAATAATAATATACAATTTATTTGGGCATCAATTTTCCTCCCACTTTCTGTCTGCGACGGTCTTTAAAAGGCAGAATAAATACTTATTTTTGGCTACACACAACAGTGTGTAAATGATAGCACAGCGCTGCTGTGTGAGCAAATCAAACATTGGACATTACTGCCAAAAACACACGCCAAGTGCACAAATTCAAGTCCATCCAACCAGCTTTGTTCAGTGTCTGAAATGGACGGTCGCTCCATTAAACACTCCAAAACACACCTTAGTTTTGGCACCACAAAGGTGAAATATTAGAATGCCAACACAACATTAAAATGAAAGGAAAAATGAAAGACAGAAAGGAGAGGAGAATGTATATACAAGCACTGTTCAGATATGTTATAAAACAATAACAACAAAGGAATGGAGAGGAGAATGTCACGCATGCAAGCACGCGAATACACACATACACACATACACACACACACACACACACACCCCGCCCTCCAGTGGAGTCCAATAAGATTCCAGCCATGGATGATTCGTTCGTAAAAACTAAAGAGGAAAGTCTCCAGATGATCTCGGAGGTCTAGAGGCTTCATTATCCACAAGCCTCCTCTTCTGTGGCGCTCTCCTGGAGTCTACTGCTACCTGTGGAACCCAAGAAATGACAGGAGAGCTGGCTGAGTTGGGCTGATGTGACATCACACATCACCGTCAGTTTAAACACACTTTAAAACACTCATTATACCCAAGAATTCAGGGGGTACAATAAAAATACAACATATATTTGCCTGTGTACGGTACCATGAGGATGGTGCTTGCACTCTTCACTTTTTCCACATTTTTTTTATGTTACAGTCTTTTTCTAAATTTATTCAATTAAAACAGAATTTTGGACATGCGGCAAATTTATAAAAAAAAAATTAAAAAAATGAAGCCTTGGAAAGGTAATTGTGCAACGTTTAGCAGCAACAAATTCAACCTAATGCAGCCATTATCAATACCACTGGAGCCTGTCCCAGCTGTCATGGGGCAAAAGAAAGGGTACACACTCTTTCCGTCATCAGTCCATCACAGGGCTGACACAGAGGCAGACAACTCAATCCCATTCACATCTACGGTTGATTTAGATACTCCAATTCACCTAAGCAGCATGTCTTTGAGAGGAAACCCAAGTAGCCACAGAAAAACCCACCAAGAGATGTTTGTCATAAGACTGTTCCAAATTTTTACTTTTCATTTTAATAGATTAAATGATCATTGATTCAGTGTTTTGTGTTGACTCAGGTTGTCTTTTTCTACTTAAATATTAAAGGCTGATGTCAGTTTTTCAATTTGAATACATAATTTACACCACTTGTATACAACTGTAAAGCCAAAATATGGAAAAAGTAATGGGAGCAAAAAACTTTTTCATGGTACTGTATATAAAAATAAAATATAAGGTCTTATGTATATGTATATATAAATATTAAGTCCTTTGTCTTACCTCCATTAACTAAAGTATCAAACTAAGTTGTATTTCTGAAAACTTTTGCATGTCCATTCTTGACTTCTGTATGTAACATTCAAAGAATGTTTTTTAAATGTATCTATATATCTTAATATGTAATCAAATGTTATTATTTGCAGGAATATCTTTACCATTTTTATCGGCTGTCATGAGTTAATCTATATTTCTCAACATATCGATTTATTTCCTTGATCCAAATATAATGCACTTTTTAATGCGTCCTGAGTAACAAAACCCACAAGAATGGATAGATCTGTGTGCGTGTGCGTGTGTGTGTCTCATATATGTAGAGTAGATACAGAGTGGCTGTATGTTATTTACCTCATGCAAAAATCACTAACAGAAGTTCTCAATGGTATCAAAGAAGGAAAAGTTTACAGGGAATTCTGGGAGGCCCAGAAAAGAAGAGCACGAAGACGAGCGAGGAGGGAAAAAAAGAGGACAGAAAGAGAGAAAGACAGAGAGAGAAAACAATCTTAGTTAAGCTGAAAACAGAGAGGGTTAAATCAGACAAATGTTACCGAACATAGATTACAGCCAATCCTGGTTTATAAAATGAGAAAAACTGGAACAACATGTAAATAACTGGATTACACTGAAACAGTGTGTAGTGGTGAAAGAAGAGGCAACGGAAGAAGTAGAAGAATCAACAGGTAAGAGCAAAGTGTGGCAAATGTGAAAAATAATTCATCACCATTTTGAGATATATATAATTGTGAACGGGGCTTTAACCAGATGTTAGTTAGCGATGAGTGGGAGGAACAGATGCTGGTCATGGATCGAGGTTTGCTCTCCTACCTTGCGTGGTATTTCTTTCGTTGAGGAGTTTGGTCTGACTGTTGGGCAGGATCTTAATTTCAGGAGGATCTGGACTCTGAGCCACACGTGATGCCATTAGAGCGTTCAGGTACTGAAGACGTGTCACCTACCACACACAGACAACATATACATTAAAGCTATGCACACTGGGTGAAAACGGGTCCATTTTTGGTGTGGTCTCTATGCAATGTCTGTGTTTTTGTGTGAATGAGGGCATATGGTTCTAAGTTCTGACTACATTGAAGAAAGAAAGAAAGAAAGAAAGAAAGAAAGAAAGAAAGAAAATAGGCAGACAATGTAAAAATAGGATTTTTCATATTATAAGTCGTGTGTGTTCAGTCTAGCTTAACAAAAAGTAGAAACACACACAAACGCATGCACACACACACACACACACACACACACACACACACACACATTGGGTTGTATGGAGTCTTGGTACCTGGGTTCCACTGGTCTGGTCATAACTGAACATTACATGGGGGACTTTGGGTGATGATGGATTA